>JXOR01000491.1:237-24831 GCA_001014335.1 Coboldia fuscipes | reverse complement strand
ACTTGAAAATTTTTAATTTTTGATTTACACTATTACACACAATATTTAAAATTCAAATTTACATCGAATGACAATTCTCAATAGCGGCAATTTTGAAATTTTACACTTATATTTTTTATAAATTTTCGATTAAAATATAATAACATAAAGATATTATAACGAATATTTAATAGATATTTTTATTAAATCCAATAAATAAAAACTGAAACCATTTAAAACAAATAAAATGTTAGTTGTAAATTCATTATATATTATTTATTTTCATAAATTGAAAATTTGTAGGAGGATCTATTAAAGATTACCTTAAATGAATGTTGAAAAACCCGAAAAACCTAATTTAATAAAAGACATTACGAAGTTTTATGTGTGCTGTTTTATGCCTATAATATAACACACAGTATTCACACCATGTAAAAACGAAAAATTAATTGTAATTTGAAAAAAAAATCTGCATTAAATTATTTCAATAAAATAACTGTGAATAACATTAAAACAAAAATCCGCGAAAACGGTAGTTAATGTCAAGTAAATAATTTGTTTAGCTGTTTTAAATTTTTCGAGTCGAGCATACCTCAAATTCTTATACCCTTATAGTTAAAATCGTTTGTTATGGTAGGAAAGAAATCAGCTGTTTTCAGCAAAGTGGACATACCTGGTATATTTGTATCATGGATATAACTTATATCTTTACCATATACATCGTAGTCAATAAGGTCGGATTTGTTAGTTGCATCCTTTTGCCGGAGTACTGTAGATCTCCACATTAAATTCTAACTATCTTTCATAGTATTTCTTTAACTGAATTATATGTACTAGTTTAATATATCCATCAACCTGAATATAATACGTAGTATTACTATTTTTCTTAAAGAAAATTGTTTTAAGAATAAGTTAGTAAGAATTTTTGACTAACTGTTTGTTTTGTGTTTTTATATATCAATTGGACGTAAAAATCTTTTATTATCTTCTTTCCTTTTGTGGCTCGCGAAAATTTTTGCATGACCACCCATGGTCTATTAGATAACAATAAACATCCGTTATCCAAATAAAAAAATGACATTACAATTACGATAACAAGATGAAAGTCTAACTATGTGGCTGGCAACCAATAGTTTAGACTTTAAATAAAACTTGCCTCAGAAATCGTAATACATATTTTTCTTCTTCTACATTGTGGATATCAATGGATTTGCGGCAGGGTGCAGTTAGATCACAACCAACTTTGCAGACGAGCTCGCATCTATGTCGGTTTTGGTCACTCAGTGCAGTTCTAGGCCAACAGCTAGAGAGTTCGTAAAAGTCTATAGAGCAAATCGGCTCTGGAAATTGTTTCTGCAAAAGAAGAACAGGCAAATGGCCTAATATGACGATCAAAAAGAATTAATTAAATCAAATCAATCAGCCCTTTTACCATACCACTATTTAATAAAGTTTATGTTTATTCCATCATTGTGATTTTTAGTAATCTGAAATGTAGAAAAAATATATTTTTTTTAATCCTGTAGCAAAATCAGAAGTTTTTCTTATTCAAAACAGTGCGTGAAAGAGCAAATTTAGACCTTAATATGTGAAAACAAAAACAATAATTTGCATTTAATAAAACATCCAAAATTCGCACAATAAACTGTTAAATTTGTCTTCAAACTTTATAGAAACGATTCAATTACAATGATATTATACTGTTTCTTGATAGTTTTAATTCAAATATTAAATAACATTTTCAAAATACTTAGTTTGCTTTTCAACACAGTCAACAACAAAAATAAACATGGCGTTGAGATGACAAAAAAACAAACATGGCGTTGTTCTAGTATTGCTATCTATTATACACTAACATTTAATTTTGATATAGATTTAAAAAAATATTGTTCTTTAGACGTAGGATAAACATCGAAATCTCGATGATCTGGTACACTCGAGCCCGAAGTAACCACCTCGACTTCAAACCTTATTATTCTATAGTCAATAAAATAACTATTAGGCTTTTTAAACTTCGGACATATCTTGTTTCGGAATTTCTCGAATTTTTTAGCCATTTTGATATTCAAATTTTTCAAGAATAAGTATTGTGATACCAACTCAGCATATTTATTATTATTAGAGAAGATTTTATACATAGATTGAGTTTTAATTTGTTCTCTATATTCAGTATTTATCTCTTTATAAATATATTTTTTAAACAGAAAATAATACAAAATCTTAAAATAGATAATATTTAACAGAAAAATGATACAACTCCAGTATTAGCGATGAATATAAATATTTTAACTGTTTCACCCGCGAAAATATCCAAAATGCAATTTATTTGCCTAGTAGATAAACTCAGATTTCATTCGATCTAAACAAACATGAGTAGTTTCGTACACCAACTCGTTTAAATTTTGGATTGATAATATTGAATAACTTCTTGTTAATCAATTACGACATAAGGCAAAATTGTTAGTAGTTCACTATTATACGATTCTGCATGAAACAATTCGTGCCATTCTCTAAATTCTTCTACTTTATCGCCCAATAAATGTTGTGGCTGCCGTTGACCATTTTGGTGTTCATCTGTTAACTGATTAAAAGATTGTAGATTGGATTTACCAAAGAAATTGTTTGCTTCATGTGTGGTTTCTGATTTTCTACGATTATGTTTTTCATAATAATTCATTTCAATTACGCTAATTGAACGATGTTTTGGTATTCGCTCATTATTTCTAAAACCGAACCGAGGAACAACATCAATTTCCAACATTTTTTTATTATTTATTTTGCTATGAATACTAAGATCACTAATATTAAATATTTCAATTTGATCGGTAGTCGGTCCATTACTCCAGTTCCCATTTACATTTGGGATATAAAAACTGTGTAGCTTTTGTATATGATACTCATTTACTGCATTTATACGCTGCTTTTCAAACTTTTTAATTGGACAAATTTCATCACCAATTACTTCATATTGTTCGTTAGTTTTTAAATTACGGGTTCTCATAGAAATAACCGAATCGCCATTAAAACATAATTCTCTGGTAGCATCATCCTTAATAAGTTGAAGTTCATTTGTCAGTTGTACTATTGGCAATGTTTTACTATTATGTTGTCGATCAACAGAAATTGATTGTATAGGTGAATTACTAGCTTTGACACTTGCATCATCGGTTGTATCATCATAATCTAAATCGAAAATTGATTTTTGTATAATTTTTTTTTTTATAACAGAATCGCCTGTAACGTGTGAATTGTATATAAAATTATTGTTTCTCAGTTCCATGTTATTCATTTTGAACTCAGAGCTTTGATGAAATAGTTGAGGAGATTCAAATACTTCTTTTAGATCGGTTACGATTTCAATCTCTTCATAATCGTTATTCTTAATATTATTCAGATCATTTAGTTTTGAACATTCACTTAAGTTATCAATTTTTCTAATTTTACATTCACATCTTAAATTCTCAAAATCAATTTCATTCGGTGATTTTATATTTGTATTATGATGACTTGCATTTCTTATTTCGTTTAATTTTTCATATACTATTTGAATTTCATTATCAACATCATTGAAACACGATGTAACCGATCGATTTATAGAATGAATTATTGTTCCTGATTGATTCGATTCGGTTGGCTGATTTTCACCAGAATTCAAAACTTTGTTCAGTGCTGACTGAAATTGACTGACATCTAAAAATAATCATGGTGATTACATCGAATATTTAATAAGAAATAGTAATTATACCTGAACTTGATGCTGGAGACTCATCATATGGTATTGGATTTGAGATGATTGGAGAATTATTTTCTGATGAATAAGATTTACGATTTTGCAATCCCGCTAACAATTCCTTTGTAGTTTTAACCTTTTTAGTACCGGATGTACGAATTGAGTCCATATTTTTTTTTAAGAAACTCATTGTATCAGCTTCAATTTCAGACTGTTTTATAATTCCAGTATGATAATTCATCGCTAAAGTACTATCGATTCCTTTTGACCCTTTTTTTCTACCTCTTTTACGTTTTATCGGTATTACATCATTTAAATTGTCTCTTACTACCTCTTTTTCATTGGGTATATGAATTAAAATATTTCTATTATCAAGTGTTTTATCACTAGGAAGAGAGGCTCTTGGTTTAACTATATTATGGTTTATAACAGGTTCAGAATTTTTCACATTTGATTGCATTTTCTCCTTTTCTTGCTGGTTATCATGTTCACATTCATATCCAGTATGAATGTTAAAGGGTTGATATAAATCAATAGATGAACTATTGTCGTCATATTTAAATTTAGTATAATTATCAAACACATGGATACGGTTATTTAAATGAACAGATGTTGTTGATTTTCCATTCTGATGTGAAGAAAACTTTCCTTTGAATGTTAAATTATCGGAAATAGAGTCTGATCGAAATTCATTAGACTTTTCAATATTGGCTATAATAGAATTAGTGATATAATCATTTGATGTTGATCCAGCCTCGCATAAGTAATTGGATGATGCAGCGAGAGTTTGTATATTTAAATCATGTTGATATTGTGCTGGTAAATCAGTTGCACTTTTAACAACTGTAGATGAAGGCGTGGGCATTAATTTATTACGCCATTGTTTTATTAAATTCTTTGCACGGCGCGCTAAATGTTTACAAGTTGTACGTTTTCGTAAATTATTTATATAAAATGCCATACGAGTGTCCTCAAGCTGCTCACGTGTAATGTCTGTTTGTTCCAGAATATTGATAATACATAAAACAGTTTCCATATCAGTGACCTTAAAAGAAATGAATTAAACTAAAAATTATGATAGTAATAAGTATTCATATTTACATTATATTCCAAATCAAGAGACTTTTGTAGACGTTGAGATAATTCAATTATAGTAGGAAAATTCTTCATTTAGATGCGACAGAATATCGATATTTTTATAATTGGATTCTGTATTTATGGGTTTAAAAAAATATATTTCACATTTGATATATATTCACAAAACAGAAACAAAGTGATTCTTCACTTTTATATATGTATTACAAATCAAATACTTATTTGATCAAATAAATGCACCAAACTAAACTTGTCTGAATATTTGAGTATTATTAGCTTGTATTTCACTATAAAAAAAACATTATTTAAGTACTTTATAATGATAATTAATATTTCACGAGGTTATTTTATAACTTTATTTGAGGACACTATTTACGCACTTTAATAGTTTATGTATCCACTTGGAACATAATTAATAAAAATTAGAACATTCAATATATTTATTGAAATTATTGGTTATTGCAATTTGTAACTAATTGTTTCAAATATATCTCAATTTTTTCATGAAATCTATTGACAGGTTTCCATATTTTAATATCTTCAATATTAACTAATAATTAATATGGCGGATTTTCATTACGCTGGCTGTATCCCATAAATGTAACTAGACGCTGTAGGGAACTGTCAGCACCAAGTTCCGTATTTCTTTTCCTGGTTTCATAATAATAACCAGAATGGTGTGTGATAACTGGTGTCGCTCTGGTAATGATTCTGTAATAATTATTCAATACTCGGAGATTCAAACATATGTTACTGCTGATCCTAAATGAAGAGTCAAAGCGTGGCTTTGCTGTCAAAATAAAATTGGGCAATGGGTTTTATATGGTGTTGACTAAATATTCAATATTCGTCACGTATCTGATAATATATCCGATTTGGCAGATACGTGATTACTCCATTTCCCATTACCTAACAAATTGTAAACAAAATACACATTGATTTATTGACGCTGAGCTTCATTTCAATCACCTCGGCATTTATTTTGAAAAGCGTGAAAAACTCAACTCTTGACTCTTTCATTTAATATCGGCAGTTAAATGTTGTGTTTTAATCTCTAATTTAAACGGTGATAATTAGAACCACCAAATGGTGTGCAGTTTACATTGTTGGTGCATTGATGGTCTATACAAATGTCATTTGTTACTGCTCAACCTAAAACAAGAGTCACAGCGTGGCTTTGCTGTCAAAATGAAATTGGGCAATGGATTTTATATGGTTTTGACTAAAATGACACTAAAGTGAAGCTCACTCAACCCAATTTCCAATTTTGACAATCGTTTTCGATGGTGGTGCCATCTTTTTGTTTGTTTGTTTACATATTTCAGATTCAATATTCGTCACGTATTTGATAATATATCCGATTTGGCAGATATGTGATTACTCCATTTCCCATTACCTAACAAATTGTAAACAAAATACACATTGATTTATTGACGCTGAGCTTCATTTCAATCACCTCGGCATTTATTTTGAAAAGCGTGAAAAACTCAACTCTTGACTCTTTCATTTAATATCGGCAGTTAAATGTTGTGTTTTAATCTCTAATTTAAACGGTGATAATTAGAACCACCAAATGGTGTGCAGTTTACATTGTTGGTGCATTGATGGTCTATACAAATGTCATTTGTTACTGCTCAACCTAAAACAAGAGTCACAGCGTGGCTTTGCTGTCAAAATGAAATTGGGCAATGGATTTTATATGGTTTTGACTAAAATGACACTAAAGTGAAGCTCACTCAACCCAATTTCCAATTTTGACAATCGTTTTCGATGGTGGTGCCATCTTTTTGTTTGTTTGTTTACATATTTCAGATTCAATATTCGTCACGTATTTGATAATATATCCGATTTGGCAGATATGTGATTACTCCATTACCCATTACCTAACAAATTGTAAACAAAATACATATTGATTTATTGACGCTGCAGCTTCATTTCAGACACCACAGCGTTTATTTTAAAAGAGCGTGATAAAACTCAACTCTTCACGCTTGTTTTAAGTTGAGCAGTTAGGTTCATTTGCAATGCCATGGATAATAGGACCTTCGGGGTCTAATGGAATTCTGGCAATTTTAAATTTCGAAAATCGAAATATAAAAAATTCTTTCCAGGCTAAATTTAGACAATCAAAATTCCCTAAAATTCTGATAGAGTTCCGGATAATAGATATTTATCTACCAAGAGCTTTAAAGTATGCTCAACTTCGAGTGACAATTTTAACTAAACCGAGTACCGAGGTCAGTAATTTTGCACGAGAAGTAGAACAATTAAAGCTCGAGTTACTGCCTATCCTAAATAAAGAGACAACAGTTGAGTTTTTCACGCTTTTCAAATTAAACGCTGAGGTGACTGAAATGAAGCTCAAATCGGATACATTATCAGATACGTGACTATTCCATTTAGTTGACGAATATTGAATTTGAAATATGTAAACAAACAACCAAAAGATGGCACCACCATCTAAAACGCTTCTCAAAATTGGGAATTGGGTTGAGTGAGCTTCACGCTAGCGTCATTTTAGTCAACACCATATAAAATCCATTGCCCAATTTCATTTTGACAGCAAATCCACGCTTTGACTCTTTATTTAGGATAGGCAGTAAGAATATCAATAACAAATTACATTTTTTAAAATGACATTTGAATGCGTTCTGCGTCGAAAAAGTTTAAGAGCGGCATGTAATCACATATTATTTTCATATAATATATTTGAACTTTTTGACAATTGCAACTTTGACCATGACGCGGCTCAGAACGGCGAGACTGCCAGGCATTATACATTCAAAACTAAATTCGGCCATTTCATTTATTTTATGACAAGTGTGGTGTCAAAACAATGAGAATTTACCATTAGTCCATTTGAACTACAAGAAACATAAAATCACGTTTTTGTTATATTAATTTAAACAATATTGTTAATAGCCGAAGAAATATTAAATTTTAACAATACATTTCTATGAAGGTGGTTTGAGATGCTTTTTTATCTGTAGTTATCTAAAATTAGATTGATTCGCGTGTGCTATTGCATTATTTATCCTCCATTTTTTTATGTGAATTTAATAGTTCATTTTTAAGTGTTTTGTCTTTAAACAAAGACAACAATTTTGACTTTATATACGCAAAAGTTTTATAAAAGTGAATACGCAAAATGAAAGTAGACTTAAATCGTATTAAAAAACTCAATGGATCCCAGATTTCAAATAATTCGACAGATTTGAGTAATGAATGCTCTGAGTTGATACATCTTTTAGTTTCTTGTGAGCGAACTCATTTAGCTGATGAACTCTCGAAAGTCCGTCAATGGACATACGGAAAATGCGAATTATATCATTGGATCGAAATTTTAAATCGTTTTGACGATATATTACAAGAAGCTTGCCAAACTGCACGACATCCGATAGCAATAAAACTGCAAAAACTAGGAGAAGAAAATTATGAATTTTCATTTGATACAGAATCAACAATACTAGATGAATCATTGGAAACCGATTTTATCCTAAACTGTGATTGTAAATTTAAATCCGAAGATAAAAAATTATTACTCGCCTTGCTTGATTTTACTAAAATCTTAATTGAACACTCATTTAGTCGACATTTATATAATTCAATTGAACATTTGATAAAATTACTTCAATCGAGAGACACTGAAATTGTTTTAAGTTGTTTAGATTTACTTTACATGTTTTCAAAACGTTCCAATTTTATATCTCGATTAAATGCAGTTCGGAAACAACAACTTATTAAAAGATTAAGTTTTATAGCTGAAAAATGGAGTGGAAACGAATATGGTTTAACCTTACTTAGTTATCTTAGCCTTGATTATAAGCCTGGCACATTCCAATGTGAGTTCAATTTAAAGTTAATTAATTTCATTAATCTCCAAAGTATAATAGAAGAAAATAAACACCCAGCAGAGATTATGGAAATAATATGTCAACAATTTGGTTTAAACACTGAAGATGAAAAAGTGAGTCATTTTCGAAAAGTAAACTTAAAAATTGTGTGTAAAACTGTAAATGGGGTAATATTTTTATTTTAGATAAATCTATACATTCGGCTAAGATTGGCATTTTCTTTCAGTTCCAAAAATGAAAGAAAACAATTTATTATAGCTAAATTGCAATCATTGAGTATTTTGATCTATTCAAATGCATTAGATGAAAATATATCAAGTATTCTATATGGTGGATTTCTGGAAGAGCTTGTTAAATTAATTGAAGATAATATTGTAAATGACCATAATTTAGATAATAATATAATCGACATTCGTGCTGCAGCTTTACGAACACTTACCGCAATTATACATTTAGATCGGAACCCAAATATGCCAAGGTATTGAATATATATTTTAAGTATCAGAAATACTATCATTACATATTTTTAGACGAAACGGAAATCGATTAAATACCATCGTAGATGTAACTGGTGCAGCTTTTTATCATGGATTTTTACCAAACCTTGTTCGTAGTTGTATAACACAATTAATTGCAACAGTAAGTCGACGACAACAACCTACTTCGTTGGCCACAGCATTATTCAGTTTTTTATATCACTTGGCTAGTTATGAAAGTGGAGCTGAAGCACTAGTACAATGTGGAATTATGGAATCATTACTACAAGTTATACGATGGTCTATTTATAGTAATGAACCATTAGATACTACTGATATCCCATGGAATATTACGTTTGTTACTCGTGCTGTTCGTGTCATAGATTTAATTACCAATAATGAAACAACAGCTTTTCGAAATCACGGAGGTTTGACTGCATTTATTGAAAGATTGGCAATTGAAATAGAAATTTGTCGTAAGGAAATCATGTCAGTGGCTCAAGGATCTACGAGTGCTTGTTTACCACAGCGGTCAGCCTTACTTAAGTCAATTTTAAATTTCATGAAGAACGCAATTCAAGAAATGAGTTTTACTGATAATATACGACATTTAATGGAAGGACTATTACCATCAACACTTCAACATATTGTACAACATTCAGTTTTTTATGGAGCTAGTCTATTTCTATTAGCTATAGATGTTATTACCGTTTATATATTTCAAGAGCCTACATGTCTTTCAGCATTACAAGATATTGGATTAACGGGAGTTCTATTAGATGCATTAATTGTTAATGATATTCCTCCTACGAGAGAGGTTATTGGATCCTTACCGAATGTTTTTAGTGCTCTGTGTCTTAATGAAAGGGGATTAAAAATTTTTATTAAATTTCGTCCATTTGAAAAATTATCGAAAATGATACTATCACCACTGTATTTAACAGCGATGCGTCGTCGTCGCTCTGGGGAACCAGTAGGAGATACTGCTACTAATCTGGGCAGTGGAATAGATGAGTTAATGCGTCACCAGCCTACACTTAAATCCGATGTAATTATATCTGTAGTAAAGCTTTTGACAGAGATTATTGATTTAGGAACAAATGAAAAATACATGTGTTGGCGACCTGGAGGAGGTAACTCTACTGCTACAATTATTCATCATTCCACAATTTCTCCGACAGATGAAGATGACGATGTTGATGAAGATGCTAGTACAAGTAGTACAGATGCTACTGCAGCATCTACAAATGGTGGTCAGTCTGAAAGTGTACCTGCCCATATTCGTGAACGTTTACAAATTCCTTTAGTTGAGTATATAGTAAATGCAATGAAATATATTGACGGTATATTAGCGAACAATTCAACAGATGATCATTGTAATGAATTTATTCAAAAACGAGGAGTGCATCATTTAATAAAACTTTTAATATTACCAAATTTACCAGTTGACACGCCAATGACATCTTCAGCCCATAGTGTCGCTACTGTATGCAAATCTATATTAAATTTAACTCATAATAGTGTAACTATAAAATTGTTAATAGAACAACTAACAAATGTAACAGGATCATTAAAAAAATTAACAGGAAGCCATTTATCAAGTCGTCGGGACAATGGAAGTGTTTTGCTAGAAGAATTAATAACAGCTGGAAATTTAACTAACGCATTTCAAGATTACAATCTTACACCAATATTACATAACATAAATAATGCAAACGGTTGTGTCCTGACTTTAGTCCATATATGTCGTACTGGTAAATTAAATATAAGAGAAATGACAATTCGTTTATGGAGTGAACAAAGCAGTAAAAATTTACTCCGTGAACTTGTTGAATTATACACTGCTTTAGTATGGGAAAGTACTCTCTTATTAGCACTTTGTACTGATGAAAATTCTTCACGCTCTATAACAACTACATTGAATACAACTGTTAAAGCAGATGACAATCATACTTCTGAATCTGCAACAGATATTGATTTAGGAGATGACAACGCAATGGATATTGATTTTCTAAATTCAACTTCATGCGATACGATGTTATTAAATTTTTTGTATCAAATCAACATAGATCTAAATTCAGAGACAACTCAAATCACTTCATCTGCAACAATATCTCGTTTTTTGCAGTTAAGAAAACTTAAGTTAATCAAAACATTGCTCGGTGCAAGTTCACGACTTGGTCGTTCATTAGCTGAGTTATTTGGATTATTAATCAAACTGTGCGTTGGATATCCATTACGTCAGAAAAGAGGTCAACATATTACATCAATTTCACAACTAAATCAGCTTCAATGCAATATTGATGAAATTTCCAGAATACTATGTTATGTTATAGTTGATGGGTGTCGCCCTAATGAAATGCCCTTAGCAAAACCCCAACGACGATTAAGACTCACTTATTTAATATGTTCTCTTGGTTTTGCAAGTTCTATGTTGTTTGATGATAAACAAATGGCATACCAATTAATGATTTCTCAATTCTGTTCTGCCGGTGGACTAAATACCTTTTTTACAATGTTTGAATGGGCTTTAACAGATGGTGGGCGTAAGCCATTATGTTATGTCACTTCAGATCCTGAACATAATTTTACGGATGGCGTGTGTGAGTTTCTTGACGCATGGTTGCAACTTCTTGAAAAATTACTAAATCCCGTAGCAATAATTGAAGCTGTTATTTACACAACAAATACAAGCAGGCCAAAATTTGACCCTTATATTTATTTAATAAACGTTAATGATTCAGCATTACATGCATTACAAAAACTTTGGAATTTTAAATGTATTTCGTTTTTGGGTCAACGTATAACGGATACAATAATATCTATTCTAAAATTAATTTATTCAAGTGATAAATTAATTCGAGATGAATTTGACAAACGAAGTTCATTGCATGAAAATCGCCATATGAAAAATTCTAAGTATAATAATACTAATATTTTTCCAAATTATATAGTAAATCAAGAGCAATTAAAGCATTTAATGGATATGGGATTTAGTTACGAACGCTGTATAGACGCTCTTTTACATACCTTAGATTTGGAACAAGCAACTGAGTATATTTTACTTCATGCATCAAATGCAGCTTCTGGACCATCTACATCATCTGTAAACTTGTCAACTACTCCAGTTGCTATGGATTGGGATGAGGATTTAAATAACAAAACTGACTCTGGATTTAAATTCATGAAACCAACTTCATTATCATTTATGAAAGATATTGCATATGATTTATTATTTCGTATGATCGATTTTATTTTTGATTTTAATGGCGATTATTTTCGTTCATTAATTAGCTTATTCAATGTGCTAATTGTAAACTGTACATTACAACCAATTGGAATTTTGACTAAGTTATTGGATTATTTCAATGAAGATCTTAATATTTTACAAGGTTTATTAGAACTACTAACCATAACATTTGATATTGAAGAATTTAAAACATTCATTAACGGAAATTCAGCTAAAAGATTTCGAATTCATCTTGAAATTTTAACCATACTCATTGATAATCGAATGGTGAATAAAATAATTTTAGAGGAATCTAATGTTAGAAAATTGTTAAAAGAATTATTAAATTTCTTTTTCATCTCTTCAAAATTTTTAACATCTAATGAAACTTCTATACCAAAAGAATTACCTATTATTTGGTTACCATCATTATTGAACCTTATTGACGTTTATGAAAAGAATATTGTATCAATTTATGTAAGACACCAAATGGAAAAATTAACAAATTGGAAATGGAAATGGTTTGATATAACGAATGGTCGGTGGTTAGACTATATTGCAGCAGATAATGATACAATTAATGCAGCATATAAAAAAGGTGAAACAACATGCCGATTAATACATGGCCGACAAAAATATACTATCGATTTCAATTGTATGTCTCAAGTAAATGATGAAACGAGAAATCATCGTCCAATTTGCTTGACTTTGAAATCAATGAATCAATTTTTTAAACGTAATGCATCGATAAATCAACACTCTACATCAAAATCTAATATAAAATTACGAAAACAATTAGTTGCAGGAGGATATCAATCAACTGAATTGGAAGAATTGATTAAAACAACAATACAATTATTAAAATCGCCAATTGTAACGGATGCTAGGACCATAACGTATTTGCTGCGATTATGTATTAGAATAACTCGACAACACCGTTACGCTGAATTATTTCTTCAATTTGATGGAATTAAGTTATTACTACAACCATTAAAAAAGTTTGAATTTAACTCATTTTATTTATTGGCGTCAATATTGATTCGTCACGTTATTGAGGATAGAAGCATTTTACAATCGTCAATGGAACAAATAATTAGTGATAAAATATCAACTTCTACTCCAGTAGCATATCGAGAAATGTTATTTTTATTTCGTCAATGTAGTTCGGCAATAACACGTGAACCAACTTTATTTGTAGCTGCAGCCACTAAAATTTTGCAATTAGACGCAAATGAATTATCCAAAGATATCATTTCAAAAACCCGTCGGATTATTTTATCAACCATTAAAAATCCTATTAGTAATACCGAGAGAAACATCATTATAAAAAACTTTCCTTTCTGCATACAATCAGTTTTCCAACAATTGTTAGAAGGGCTTTTAAATAAATTGTCACCATCTCAAAAAAATGATCAAATTTTTACAAGCATTAATATATTAAAAACTTTGGGTGATTTATGTCGATGTTATCCGCAACTAGGTCAATTAATCGTAGATTATGTATATCAACCAAATAATGGAAAAGATGATAATAGAATTAAAATATTGAAACCAACGACTGCTTTGGAATTTATTTTCGATAATTTGTTACCTTGTGAAAATAATATACAAGATCATAATACACAATTAGGAAACAACAATTTAGAATCAGATTGTATTGAAAATTTTATTGAGTCTGCAATTCAAATGAATAAACGAACATCTGCTGTGCGATCTCTAATAGTTTCACTATCGAATTGTAACGAAGATCGTTTGCATCCAAAGTTTAGTGCACCATTGCACATGCATATAAAATATAAAATAGTTATAGAAATTAAATATGCTATTCGCAGATGTCTAGCTCGTCTTCAAAACAACGAAACCTGTAAGAATGATATATTTCAGAATTTGCAGATATTAATAAAATTGATTCAAGTATTAGTTGATCAAACAACAAATGAAAATAATTTATTGCGTGTGTCGAATAATCAACGAAATTCTTCACATAATATTACAAGTAAAAAATGTTCAATGTTTTATTTAATGATTCAAGAAAATTATATTGAAGAACTCATAAAGATTTTTCAATACATAGAATTAATATCCGGTCAAACAATTAACACTATTAATATGAGTCTAAAAACAATTGATATGTTACTACGAATTCTACATCAGTTCACTCAACTAAATAATGTTAGCAGTACCGATAGCCAATCTACGAATATTCATACTGATGATCAAAATCAATTAATTTCATATGGATCGGATGTGCCAATATGGGGATTAATGATTGCCATTCCTGATAAAGTAGATGGGAATATGCAAAATAATTTGATACATACTTATCCAAATGTAACAAATAGTGATGATGATGGTTCTTCTTCATCATCTATATCTACATTTCATGACCGAGAAATGGATGAAGAGGAATATATTGAAGCCTCTAGTGATGAAAGTTCTATATTTGTTGAAGAAGTATCTTCAATACATCCTAATATTATTGAAGACGGTACAGAAGTCGAAACTGAAGATGATGATGATGATGATGATGATGATGACGACTCACCTGGCGATGATGACGGGGATGATGATGACGACGAAAATGATGAGGATGTTATCGAAGATACTTCTGATGAAGAAAGAAATCATGCCAACGATGAAACAATATCAAATTCTCAATTACATCAACAATCATCTGGACGAATTTCATTTCCTGTTAGTTTAACTGTTAGTAATGAAACAATTGTTCCTGCCCGTTCTACAAACGTACCTAATCAAAGAAATTTTGATATTCAAATAAGACAACCAAGAGTCGTAATATCAATGAGTTCATGTTGGCCTCCAACTGCAAACTCAAGACAAAGTAACAGATTGAATTCTGATACATCAAATGCTGTATCTGCATCATATGATACTGATTTATATTTAACAGCGATAACTGAAAGGCATAATATAATGAATCACAATGATATCTTACAACGATTATTGGGATCAAATTCTAACCAAATTCCGTCATATTCAAATCAATCATCCCAATCATCAACTGTAGCCTTCCTGCCTATGAGGCGAACGATTTTAGATGAAAGTAATCATTCATCTGGTTCAATTGATATTCGAGACTTTTCAAATATCTTACAAAGACAAAGGATTAATAATACTGCAGCTAATTCTGCTGTAAGTAATGATGATACAGGATTCGATATTTTTGATTCTTTCAGTTTAAATCAAACTAACTTCATTATTAATCGGAATATAATACATAACAATTTATTGCAAATGTGGATAGATGAAACTAAGTTAATCGGTAATTCTCCCTTGATTGAATTTTGTTTGATTGCAGCTAATTATTTTTTTCCGTATTTAAAAAAATTGAAATCTATTTACGATAACTCAATAAGGCTAAAAAAGACAACAAATAATAATAGAACTCAAGTTGAATCAGAAACTTCTACATTACCTTCAGTTTCTCCTCCTTTAAATCCAATATCGCCGTCAATACTAACAAGCAGTAGCACAAATATTCCAAATTCTACTTTGGAGACAGATGTTTTTGGAGATTCATCAACATCATTGGTTCAGGAAATTGAAATTCCCGAAGGTTTGGACGCTAGTTTTCTTGCTGCTCTCCCAGAGAATATTCGTCAAGAAGTGATCGATGATCATAATCGAATGCAACGATGTGTTGCAGCAGCTTCCACTGCCGCTAGTATATCATCAAGTGATGCTAGCAGAGTACATGAAGTGAACCCAGAATTCTTGGCGGCTTTGCCACCAAATATACAGGAAGAGGTATTAGCTCAACAAAGAATTGAACAAGAACGTGCAAACGCTGTAATTAGAAATCCAAACGATCCAGTAGATGCTGCTGAACTATTTCAGAACATGCCGTCAATATTGCGTCAGTCCATCTTAACTGATATAGAAGACAGTCAAATTTCAGCTTTGCCACCTGATTTAGCTGCTGAAGCACATTTATTAAGACGTGAAGTTGAAACACGAAACCGTTCATCAACAACACATTTAAATCGTACAATACCTATCTTGTTTAATGATACTGATGTGAATGGAACTTCAACAGATACAAGAAATATTTCATTACGGTATGGAATTCGAAATAATTCTGCAGCTAATATAGAATCTACTGCACGCAGTAGAAATTTTTCAACGGTTTTCAGTTTACAATCTAATAGTAATATAGGAAATTTTGGAAGTACAAATGTCGTTATTGAACGGCATGGTCGACCTTTATTACGATATACTGAAATAACTACTTTATTACTTTTCTTATTTATTGATGATTCAAAATTTAATACGTTTCGCTTACATCGCATTATACGGAATTTATGTTATCATGTTCCATCACGCGAATGGATTATTCAATCGTTAATTGATATATTATCTCGTGCAGTAATTCCGGAATCGTCGGCTCAATTTATTACACATTCAACAGCGAAATATCCCAAATGGTTGAATTTACGTGTCGAAACAACGTTTGCATTAAAATCAAATCTGTTTCAATTAACTGCTGAAGGAAAACTTATAATAAATGGGCCAGCAGCACAAATGCAAATTATAAAAAATTCGTTGGATTTATTAGTTATTTTAGCACGAACATTTCCTCAAAATTTTTATCAACAAAACAGAAATAATTTTAATAAAGATGCACAAAATTTTCCATCTGTGTCAAATATTAAAAGTGAATTGTATAACAATAGTTTCTGGGAATTACTTTTCACAATGGATTCTCAATTTCATTCACGCCAATCAGAATTAATAGCAAATTTAGATAATTGGGATGCTATTGGCAAACCAGTTTATATTATAAATAAACAATCTGTTGGTATACCTGCAATTAAAATTAATTACGATGAGAAAAATGAATTAGAAAGGCAATTAATGTTACAAAAATTGTTTAAACAAAATCATATAGATCGTATGAATTGTTTTCGATTATCACCATTTGGGACATTATTGGAGCTATTAGCTGAACAAATATTCAGCACGAATCAATCATTAATGGATAAACTGCTTAGACTATTGTCAAGTATTTCAATTTGTATACCGGACGATGCTACTCATTTAAATGATAATCAGCTACCTGAAGCAGAGCGCCATTTACAGCATGTAATAGGTATCTTGGAAACGCGATCTTGCACTGAAGATCGATTGGATGATGGTGTTTCACTTATCCTTAATTTATGTCAATTGTCACGTGAGACTTGTGATGTAATTGTAGATCAATTACTGAAAAATGCCATTCGATTAGCTGAAGATATCCAAAATCTAATACAAAATTTGAAAGAGAGTATCACTCAATGGGAGGAATCATTAAATAAAGGTGCAAGTTGTTCACAACCACAAACTTCGAAAGCTAATAATATCCTGAACCGATATACGCAAGAAACAATTATTATACAATCGAAAGGAAATGTAAAATAAATTATAATTTTCTTATTAATGGTTTACTAAATATTTTATTTTTTAGGTGAAGCCACAAATTTCTGATTTAAAATTAAATGCTTTTAGTGATTTAATTTCTAAGCAATCTCCACAATTATATTTTTTACGGATAATGAAGGTTTTAATTCAAATTCGGGAATTAATTAAATCTTCAATTATAATGAAGCATGCATCCTCTGATGATCGATTATATCGTTTAAGTGAAACTTTAAATGTTTCAATTTTATGGAATACTTTATCTGATTGCTTACTTAAACTGGAAAAAACCGAAGATCCATACGCCGTATTAGTTTTGCAACCAACTGTAGAAGGTTTTTTTTTAGTTCATTCAGCAACATCACAGTATTTTCAACAGAGAGAAAATCAAATTAAAGGAAACATAACACAAATAAAAAAATTAGATTCAAATATTGGTTATCAACATGAGCAACCTAAAAAAGATGAATTTTTTGAAACAGCTGTCCCGTCACCTACAATGCTAGAAGAATTTGAAGAGGAATTATCACAATCTGATGGACGTTTATTTTATGAACAAATGTTGTGTGATAGAAAAAAATTTCTTCAATTCGCCAAATTACATAGAACAGTTCTTAATCAAATTCTTCGTCAAACAAATGAACATTTGTCTGATGGGCCATTTAATGTATTGATGAAACATACTCAATTATTAGATTTTGATATAAAACGAAAATATTTTCGTACAGAATTAGAAAGGCTTGATGATGGTATTCGGCGAGAAGAAATTGCGGTTCATGTGCATCGAACAAATGTTTTCCAAGAATCATTTCAAGAATTATTTCGACGAAATTCTGACGATTGGAAAAATAGATTTTATATAGTATTTGAAGGTAAATAATTGAATTAAAAAATTATTCAAGAAAAATGAATTAAAATTCTCTTTAAGACGAAGAAGGTCAAGATGCTGGGGGCCTATTGCGCGAATGGTACATGATAATATCACGAGAAATTTTCAATCCAATGTATGCATTATTTACAGTATCACCTGGTGATAGGGTTACATATATGATTAATCCATTATCTCATATAAATCCAAATCATTTAAGTTATTATAAATTTGTTGGTCGTGTAATTGGTAATTATTAGTCACAGAAATAATAATAAAATCAGATTAATTAGTTTTTATTTTAGCAAAAGCAATTTATGATAATAAATTATTAGATTGCTATTTTACTAGGAGTCTATATAAACATATATTAGGAATTCCGGTACGATATACTGATATGGCATCAGAGGATTATGAATTTTATAAAGGACTTGTATATTTAATGGAACATCCCATTCAAGACATGGGTACCGAGTTAACTTTTTGTTTAGAAGTGCAAGAATTTGGTGTAACAACAATTCGTGATTTAATTTCAAATGGTCGAAATATTCCCGTAACAGAAGAAAATAAATTAGAATATATTCGGTTAGTGTGCCAATTAAAAATGAGCGGAAGTATTCGGCAACAATTGGATGCCTTTCTAGATGGATTTTATGATCTTATTCCACAACGATTGATTTCAATATTTAATGAACAAGAATTAGAGTTACTCATATCTGGTTTACCAACTATTGATATTGATGATTTAAAGCAAAATACAGAGTATCATAAATACCACATAAATTCAATTCAAGTAAATTGTACATTTTCAAATAATATATATTTTTATAAATTCCCAATATATTTTAGATTAAATGGTTTTGGCGTGCTTTACGTAGTTTCGAGCAATCAGATCGAGCTAATTTCCTACAATTTGTTACAGGTACATCGAAGGTACCATTACAAGGTTTTTCTTCATTAGAAGGGATGAATGGAATTCAAAAGTTTCAAATTCATCGAGATGATCGTTCCACAGATAGATTACCCTGTGCTCATACATGGTAATTATTAATTACAATACTAATTGACATAAATAAACCATTTTTTTTCATAGTTTTAATCAATTAGATCTACCAGTATATGAAACATACGATAAATTAAAAATGTCATTATTAAAGGCAATTCATGAATGTTCAGAAGGGTTTGGATTCGCCTAATCAACATAAATAAGATGTTATTCAAATATTTTTCTTAATTATTCCTTCTTCTATCAATTCTGTTTTTGAAATATGAATTAAGCTATTTATGTCAAGTATATTATTGATAGATATTGTTTGAAAAAGGAGTGATGTAATAGTAAAATAAAGTTAGTATGTTTATGAAATAATAAAAAACTTGATTCAGTAGAACATAGATTTTATAATCTTTTCTACAAAATTAAAATACGATTTTTTTTCGAGGATCATTTTTAATAATTTGGGCCAATTGTCATTTTTGTCCGAGAATGATAGTGATGAACATTATACGAGTAGATTTTTGTACGACGTTAGTAAAATTCCAGGTGCAAATAAAAGTTTTTGTACATCATTCTATAAGGGATATTGTAATCGCCCCAAAATTAGTCACCAGATCGGTAAAGACATCTCTCACTATCAAGTCTGCTTCTTCAGTAAGCTAAAATGTTGAATATTAATGAAATATGAAATTATAAGGTAAAGTATTCGTATTCTTACCTGTGTGTTATTAATTGGATTCTCATGTATATCACAAGCATCAAGAATATAGCTCAAATCGTCTCCATGGGCCGCTGTATTTTCTGTAAAGTTTTTATCAGAGAAATGACTCATTGCAGTTAAGGGTAAATATGGTAAAAAATATGAATCCTTTTGAACATTTTCCCAAGTATTCAAAGCTGTATAGAAATGCTCTTGATTTCCTATTCCAATTATCTACTGTTAACACTTTGATGACCGGGAGCAGGTACACCCGTCATTTTTATTCTGTGCATTTTTCTGTGTGATGAATACAAAAACGATAGAAAAAGAGTAAACAATTAAATAAGAATAAGAAAACAGTGTGTTTATTGTGTTGTGTTATCACGCATCGGTGTCGTGATAAATTTTTTTTTTATTTTCTTCTTATGTTGACCATGGACACACAATAGACACAGTGTCCTCTTATTATTATTTAGAGCGATTTTTTTCTATTCGATCTCAAAATAATAGCGGAGGGTGGGTCTCCCTCGCCTTCTTGAGCCATAATTCTTGCCATAGAGGTTTTTCCGAGCGGGATCATCTTCAGCAGCTCGTTTTTAACCACCTTTTCATGTGCAATTTTGAAAGCTTTTGCAGCTTTGGACATCCAAAAAAACGACAGATTTGGTTTACTCTTTAATTGAATACGTGCTTCAGTATTAGATCGAAGTTCAAAAATTGCTTCTGCCAAAGCTGAAGGTTCTTCTCGTATCATACCAATTTCACATTTAAAAGGATCTACAATCCAATTGATAGTACGTGTGTTAAGATCTGGAAAGTAATCTGAAAACCGCTTTCTGAGTTTAATAAGATGTCTTACAATTGTATCCTTGATGTCAAC
The DNA here is from genome assembly GCA_001014335.1 of Coboldia fuscipes. Taxonomy (NCBI): domain Eukaryota; kingdom Metazoa; phylum Arthropoda; class Insecta; order Diptera; family Scatopsidae; genus Coboldia; species Coboldia fuscipes. The sequence goes on along the minus strand of JXOR01000491.1, from coordinate 3,611 downwards.
AAAAGTAATATTTTCGCAATCTTCCAAAAACAAAGCTAACCTTGAAAAAGAAGCTATCTGTTCTACTTTCTGTCTCCAATATTGCAGCTTGAATTCAAACGCTGACACTATTTCTCTCGCTGAAATGATATTAATATTCTTTCCTTGCAATCCTTTGTTTAATATATTTATACTGTCCGCTAAATATGCGAGATATGCAACCTAGGAAGAGTTTTTAAACTTATCTGCGAGAATATTTTTTTGATCAACCATAAAAATTTCGACTTCATTTTTGAGAGTCCATACTCGATTTAGTACATTTCCGCAAGAGAGCCACCTTACTTCTGTATAATAAAGTAGGTCCGTATATTCAGCTTCAGCGTCCTGACATAATTCACGAAATAGCCGCGTGTTTAGTGCATGTCCCTTGATAAAATTACAATTTTGATGATATCATGCATGACGGCTTCCAGTGTAGGTTCTGTTTTAATGCGAAAATAACCTGTTCCTTCACATTTAATGCTAATATAGAAATGCAACACACTGTGGTCTCATTGTACCATTGCCTTCTATTTGTGTAAAACCGAAATTAAGGAATTCGTCTTGGTATGTTTTTTTTCTATTTGCTGCTATTTGGCGCTCTTATAAAAGCTTTTGAAATAAGTTGCCTGTTATCCAGGAAAGGAAAAAGCCTCACTCCTTGGTGGAATCCTGATATCAGTGCACTTAGGAAAGAAGCTAGACGGCTCTTTAATAGAGCCTATAACCTAGGTGGAGACCACGCATGGAATGACTATAAAATCATTCAGCGAAAACTCAAAAAAGCTATTCGATCGGCAAAAAGATCATCCTGGCGGCAGTTCTGTTCTGACACCTAAACAGAATCAGAAACTGTCAAGCTTAAACGCATTCTTGTCGGAGCAATTAACCAATCGCTTGGCACGTCACAAACTCCTAACGGCTATACTCTAAAAGAAATTTTAGAAACTATAAAGTTGCTCATTAAAACTCATTTCCCTGGCAGCTTAGTTAACAAATCTATTACTCACAGGGTTAGTGGTAAACCCACCCAGAGAGATTGGAACCTAGCTAATAGTATTGTCACTGACGAGAGGATACGATGGTCCTTCTACTCCTTTGACAAATACAAATCTCTCGGACCTGATGGTATCAGATCCATCATGATCCAAAAAGCGTTAGATGAATTTCTTCCTCAAATTCGGAATATTTTCAGAGTATGTATTGCATACGGATATATTCCAGAAAGCTGGCGGTCTGTTGAAGTAATCTTCATATCCAAACCGGGTAAATCCACCTATGACAGTCCAAAAAGCTTCATACCCATTACTGATAAGATACATATATATATATAATATTATTTCTGGTATCTGCTTGATAACTTTCATATCTAGTTACTATGTAAATCAGCTACTTCAACACCCATATTTTTAATATCTAGAACATCATGCATGATGTTCAAAACATGATGCGTCCAATTTGAATTTAATTGTGGTTTCATGATAAAAGAATAATTGTTTAAAGGAATTTCTTTAATTAAGTTATTATTAATGGAAAACATTTCTGTTTCTATAGAACAATCATCTAAACTAATTATAAAATCACTTTTAATTGAATGTGTTTCTATTTGTCCATTACAACATGATTTAAATTCTAATTTTTCTTTAATCATAATTAAATATTGATTAACTGTTATTTGTAACCAATGAAGTTTGTTTATCTGAATTATTTCTCTAATACAATTATCATTAATATAAGAATTAATAAAACCAAATTCACAATTTTTTGCTTGGTTGGTATATTTTCTAATTGGACCTTTACAATAAGTTTGTCCAATAACATTAATACAATTTGATAAATCTTTTAGAAGTATATGTTTATATTTGCTTTGACCGATGAATTTATTATTCAATTTTAATATATTATATGCGTTTTCATTATAAATAAGTTGTTGTGGCAAAGGTATGATCTCAATTAAATTATATTCTGTATCGGTTATTAAAGGTAATTTGATAGTAAACTTTATACTCGATTCATACATACTGTATTGAACTTTAATTAATTTCTAAATAGCATACATAATAAATTAATGGTATAATTTTCTTTTGGAAAAGTTGTGGCTTTTGGTAAGATTTGACTAAATCGGTTTAATTGATTGTTGAATTCTTTTGGTGATATAAGTGATGGGTTTAATTCTTCATGTAATGCTGAATTTATTATGTTATTTAAAAAGACTAAATCAAGAATTCATTTTTCTGAAAATTCAAGCAATCCAAAAATTGTAATTTCAAATTTGCTTAATCGAATCGACCAATTTTTTAATTCGGCAAGATCATTATTAATTTTATTTAAAGAATCAGAAATTTTATTCATAATATCGTTTGACTGTTTCACTGTATTACGAATTGTTTCAATGGAAGTCTTCAATAGGGTTGTATGGTTGTGAATAACATCGGAGATTTCATTATTTCTCATTTCGATAATTTTGAACTATTTTTCAATATTTTCACCATCTGTCACGTCTAAATTTCCAAATAGAAATTTGGCTGTAGAACCCAATCCGTTAATTAGTCCCCGTCTGTTTCTAGTTTTAGGAATGGAATTGACTATTGATTCTTCCAATTGACGGATTCTCCTTTCCCCTCTTAAAAGTGATGGAATTAAGGTATTGCAAGAATTTTTTATTCCGCGACACATTCGCAAAGATCTCCAACAGTTGTTACATATGATTCGAATTGTATAAAATTCTCCTCAAATTATGATATATTTAAATAAATCAGAAAGTTCTAGTTGTTGTGATAGAGATACATTGGTCCGCGTTTCAGGTTTAAAGCTTCAACCTTAGGTTTTTTTTCAGTAATATGAATCGATCCTATCAAAGGGATGGATAATATAAACAATAACAACACTGAAAAAAGTATTTAAAGTATTATTCTTTATATATTTTTTTATACTTTTTGAAATAAAAGTTCTGCACCTTATACCACATGGGCTGAAAAGTATCCGGACTCGTACATTTTAAATAGCACTTAATTAAAATCTTTTTTTATTTTCTTAAATTACGGTCCTTAGTAGGCATATATTTCAAATTTTAGGTCATTTGGTCAATATTTTAGTTAAATATAGAACGTTTTGTTTATAACGTTTAATATTATTAATGTGGACCTTTTTTAGTTTGTTTTTAATTGTGCAATTAACATCTGTAATGACCTTAACTACTACATGTGGACCTGACCATAAGGGGTCTAATGCCTTTCTTGCAGGTATTTTATATAAGACTAAATCTCCTTCATTAAATACGACATTAATACAATTTTTATCGTATTGTAATTTTGATTCTTCTTTACTTTTAGTTATATTTTCTATGGCTTGTATTC
>JXOR01000493.1:0-128714 GCA_001014335.1 Coboldia fuscipes | reverse complement strand
CCCAATTAACAGTTGGGTCATCCATTTTATTGACCAGCACCACTAAATGTTTTACACCAGCTGTTTTTGCTAACATTGCATGCTCTCGCGTTTGTCCACCTCGATCAAATCCTGTTTCAAATTCACCCTTACGGGCCGAAATTACAAGTACAGCTAAATCGGCCTGTGCAGCACCACCAATCATGTTTGGTACAAAACTTTTATGACCAGGAGCATCTAATATTGTAAAATGTTTTCTTTCTGTTTCAAAATAGGCACGTCCAACTTCAACAGTTTTTCCCTTATCCCGCTCCTCTTGATTTGTGTCTAAAGCCCACGATAAGTACCAACTTTCTCTTGATTTTTCTCTAGCTTCTCGTTGATTCTTTTCGAGTGTACGTTTATCAACCATACCAGTAAGTGCCATAATTTGTCCACCAATTGTTGACTTGCCAGCGTCTACGTGTCCAATGAATACTACATTAACGTGTTCCTTTTTACTTTTGCTTTCTTCCACTTTAGGTGATTTCTTTTTCGGTTTAGGAATCGATTCAGCCTCATCGCCCAGTTCATCCATATCCTTAAATAAAATCAAACAGATTGTGATTAAATTACAGTGTCAATAATTTAGATAAAATCTACCTTTCACTCTTACCTCATCTTCGGGAGTTGTGACTGGTTCTTCTTCTTTATCCCAACTGTCGAGAGGATCACTCTCTGCAATAAACAAATATAATTAACACAGATCCTTCTTCAATACAACACACAATACACAATATTGTGTGATTCACAATAAAAACGTAAGTTAGCCTAATCGCATTATGGACAGTAGTGTGGTTGTAGATAGACGACCAAAATATATTAAAAAACGACTACGTGGGCCACCACATTTTTATGTCATCAGTTTTGTAATGAGAAATACAACATACCATTATTATCTGGAGTTTTATCACTCAAGGCATCAGTTGGAGTAGCCACAGCTGCCACAGGAGGATCCTCGTCAACCGGCCGATCAGGTGCTGATGCGAAACTTGGTACGAATTCCATGGCATTCACATTTAGTGTGGAAAATTTTGCATTAACCTCAGCTGCATCGTTTTCTTGTGCCATCTTCTCTAAATGTTATTCGGAAATTTGCTTACAAACACTAAACACTTTCTAGCACTGAATCACACTAAATATATTATATGGTCTACAGCCAGCAATAGAGTTACCACTGGCGATTAAACAAAATCAATTATATATATGGAAAATAATAATAAAAAACACAAATTCCAAATGTGCCAAAACAGCCACTTTTCTTATACCTTATAACCAGTGACCACGTTCTCTTATTATACCTTCAATTGATATTTGAGAGTTCAACCAATATGGCCGATGAGTTGTTACCCACGAAGTTGGCTAAGTGTCATTGAACCATTTCTCGTCACCATTGCTAGTTTACTTGCCACTGTTGCAGTATATCTCAGTAATGAATGAATAAGTAAACTACTCCTTTAATTGCTTCCACCTGAACCGGCTTAATTAAAGCCCAGTAATTTAATATCGCGAGCAATAGTTTTCATTGAGCGACACCATTGGTACAGGCAATTTGTCGAATGTTTGCGACTTAACTAAACACTGTTTTTAGCTGTCAAAAAGTGAAGTAATCGCCTCCTCCGGTAAATTCATCCGAAATTAAGGTGCAAGTTGTAATTTAATTTATTTATCCAATTAACCAGACTCCAAAGTGCCGGTCTTCATCAGTTGTGGACGGCTGTAGCGTACAAAGTGAACAAAGGCAACCAAACATGTCGGGATCTAATCTGAAAAGAGGAATCATTTTATTCAGCATTATTTTGCTGGCTGGAGCAGCAGTTGACGTGGACTTAGTAAATAAAAATGTTGATAGAACGATCGATTTAACATCTCAAATTGTGTCGATTAACTACAAAATCACACTGGATCATCTCAACAAGAGGCCAATCACGTCATATTCCTTCGCTTTGTCGACCAAGGAAAGAGAAAATTTGGCCTTTATTCAGGTTAAAGACTCCTCAAAGAGGGAATTAAAATACACCGAATCGAAATCATCAACCGGTGCCACCTATACAATCGCATTACCGTCGTCATCCTCTCAAAATCCAGTATTGTATATTGAGACAGTATTCACTAAGTCTCTTTATCCATATCCAACTGAGATTGCACAATCCGAGCGGCAATTGGTTCGTTATTTCGGCAATGTTTATTTCTCGTCACCCTATAAAACCGTGAATCAGAAGACTACGATCCACTTGGCTACTCGCACCATTGAGAGCTTTACACACATAAAACCGGTCCAACACAGTGACAGGACTCTTGTATACGGTCCATTCGAAAATGTAGAAGGTAAGCCTCATTAATTTGTAATTATTAATTAAAATAGTCTATTCATAAAAGAATTATTATCATTTTAGCTAATAAATATGAGGAAATTGTGATACATTATGAGAACCATACACCATTCTTGACAGTAACACGTTTGGAACGTACCATTGAAATTTCACACTGGGGCAACATTGCCATTGAAGAGACGATTGATATGGTACACTCTGGCGCTGTTTTAAAGGGTCCATTCTCACGATATGAATTCCAAAAGGACAATCGGTTCAGCCAGTCTAGTGTCAAATCATACAAGACCGTGCTACCGGCATCGGCCAATGGAGTTTACTACCGCGATAACAATGGAAACATTTCAACATCTGCCATGAGAAATTTGAAAGATTCTGTTGAGTTGGAACTCAGACCACGATTNATTCCAAAAGGACAATCGGTTCAGCCAGTCTAGTGTCAAATCATACAAGACCGTGCTACCGGCATCGGCCAATGGAGTTTACTACCGCGATAACAATGGAAACATTTCAACATCTGCCATGAGAAATTTGAAAGATTCTGTTGAGTTGGAACTCAGACCACGATTCCCATTATTTGGTGGATGGCGTACACACTATACCATTGGATACAATGTTCCGAGCTACGAATATTTATTCAACTCTGGTAACCAATACGCCCTCAAAATGCGTTTAATTGATCACATATTCGATAATATGGCAATCGATGAGGCAGAAATAAAGATTATTTTGCCAGAAGGTTGCACCAATATTAAGTTGACCACACCATACCCAGTTGAACGATTACCTGACAGTGTTCATTACACCTACTTAGACACTGTTGGACGTCCTGTGATTATTTTCAGAAAAGAGAATTTAGTGGATCAGCACATCAGCGATTTCACAATTAAATACAATTTCTCAAAGACTTTGATGTTACAGGAGCCGTTACTGGTTGTTGGTTTCATCTATTTATTATTTTTAATTGTTATCATCTGTATGCGATTAGACTTTTCAATCATAAAGGATCAACGAGAGCATCAGCACAAGGATTAGGATATAATCACATACTATTTATGCAATAATTATTGTAATACATTTATAATGTATGCTTTAGCACTAAGAACGTGTTCCAAATATTCAGTCCGAATCCACAACTTGTGAATTATTTTGTGTTTCATTCTATTATCTTTCTCTAGTGATTTAAATAAAGAAAAACAAAATAAATTAAATCAAAATGGGTTTCATATATTAATTAAAAAACCACCTGTTTTCAGTATTTTTTTCTTCTCGTTTATTTTAAATATTTTGTTAGTAGTAAAAAATAGTTACAAATTTTCACGCGATATTTCTATGAACTATTGCAGTTGTTTTCTTCATATTCATTCATCTTTTACAAATTTCATTATTATCAACTTCTTTTGGCCATATACTTTCCCAAAAAAAATTAATGTTTATTAACGGAGAAAAGTCACAATATCTTAATGTATCAAACCATATTTAATTGGGATGCAATAAAAATTAATACAATTAAATTAGAAAATAAAAAAAAATTTAAATATAGTAATATTGATACTTGATATATGTATAGATTTCAAAACTTACATGATTTCAAATGAATTAAAATGGAGAAATATTTATGTATGATTTTTTTATTTAAATATATGCTAAATGTGTGTCGTTAAATTTTTATTTTTTCATAGTTTTCATTTTCTATATGCAAAAATGAATAAAACAAATTTCGATTACTGTTTATATTCGGCTCAGTTATTGGATGTGGGACACACCGGCGTTTAACCCAAACTTTCAACGCAAATTGTATTCAAACGGTTTCCAGCTATAGTTGTTTTGAATTGTTCCGGAATTGGTTGTTCAATCTGCATTTAAACAAAACAACAAAATTACATTAAAACCATTATAATATAATTATTAGTGAACACTTACATAATCTCCACTGGCTCCTTTTGGAATTAATACATTCATTTCCGATGACTTTGAACTGATTACTTCAACATCCAGAGAATCGGCCGATAAATACATTTGGCAGCCATCTGTTTTGTCTATAGATATTGTTGGACATTTGCCAAGTACCTGGATAACAAAGGTAAGTAATATCAGTAGATAATCATTACTTTAAATGCTACAATGTTTAACTAATCCTACCTGCATTTGGACACTTTGACAATTTACGAATTCAATTGAGGACACAACCGAATCAAAGAGGATGGAACATTTCTTACATGAGTCCATCACGACACTATTTATTTTTCCCTTGACTGTCAACGTTGAGTTTTCACATCTGAACATGTAAACCACATTGTTCATTTCAGCGTTTTCAACCAATAATCCGGTATTTCCCTTTTGGTATTCCTAAAAAATTCAAAATAAATTTTTAATAAATGTTATGCCACACCAAATATCCGTATCAACTTACAATTATCCATTTCTTGCCATCACGACTAAATACTGGTGGTTTTGCGACCGGTGCAGCGGCTTGTGATCTGACATTTGGAGCAGCTCCTGGTGCTTTAAATGGTTGTGGTGTCACAAATGGTGCTGGACCAGTTCGTAATTGTGGATTTTTATGAGTTTGCATATCTGAGGTGACCTTCTTTAGACTCTTAGTGATATCTTCACCTTGATTGATTTGAGCAAACAATGCGCTACGATCGTCATTTCCCCCGGCCAAAGACAATTCAGCCATTGGCATGACTGGTGGTGGTGGTGGACAGCCTGGTGGCGGAGGTGGTGGGGCAGAACCAGCTGGAGCTACAGCAACTGTTTTGCCGGACCACACTAAACCGGTAGTGTGCCATTGTTTGATGTATTGCTGTAATTGAGTCAATGTCTGCACCCATGATCTAGCCCATTCAACATGCTTTGTGTCCTTCTCTTTCCAATCCTTTAATACACGATTTGTGTAGAATTGGCCAGCATCATTCATTTCTTTCACATATGGACCAGGAGTTGGGCTCTACGAAAATATATTAATAAAATCAATTATTCCCATTCTGCTCGAAATCGCTTATGCTAAATATTACTTACAACACAAACCCATCCTAATGCTGGAACACTCTCACTGATCGCAGATAAATGATTAAAGAATTGCGATGTACGATTTTTTTCACGGAAACTTTGGATTTGCTCAATACATTGTGATGTTGGTTTCAACAGGTTCTGTTGTTGATCTGCTGATGGTTGAGCAGAGGCAGCAGCCATTTGGATGAATTGAAATTGGGTCCTGTAAACCAATCAATTAAACATTACTTCAATTCCAACATTCGAATTATGTAAAACACTTACTTAAATGCTTGCTGTACCATAGAGGCATGAGTTGCAACATCACCACCAATTTTTTGTGACAAGGTAAAATAATCGTTTAATGGTCCTAATAGGATATCTTCGAAACCGTTAACACTCATATTGGCTACTGAACTTGGTACGTAATCCTTATTTGATATGATCGTTGGAAATGATTCCGATTCAGAATCGTTCTGTAATGAATTATCACGTAAAAATATTTGTTCGACAACGACTGGTATATTTGGATCCTCTTCAAGATTCAAATAATAATTATTATTAGTTTCATATGATAATTCTTCAAGCGGAGTTGGCGGCGAAGGTAAATCGTCACTTAAATCTTGAATACCTTCTTTTGGTTCTGATGATTGGTTGAGTAAAACAATATCTTTCACGATATCCTCTAATTCTTCGGGTGGTGGTGGCGGCGGTGGCTGTGTTAACACTGTTTGAAATGCGTTTTCAACAATTTCTAAATTCTGGGCTGATACTGCACGTTCCAAACGATTAACTAGGATCTCAAGACGATTGCATAGATTTTGAAACTCATTTAATGTTGTCTTCTTGCCTAATGGATCACAATCTAAAAACAATGGAATTAATCAAACAGCCATTAGATATCATTTAAATATATAAAAATTTCATGAGAAATACACGAATTAACAGATACAAAACAAATTCGGATACATAGTGCTCAGTAGAGTAGACAAACACATATTCTGGCCTTATCTAACCTGGATTATCACAATTTTTAATATCCTGTATAATCAACGTTCTACCACAACAACGACTCAATTGATTCCCCATTGGGTGGCATTAACACTCAACTACGAACAGGTTCAAAAGTCAAACAATTGTTCTTGCGATCGGGGGAGAAAAAGAGTCATTCAACAATATTACAACCATTCAACAAAAACTTTAAACACAAAAATAGATTGTAGCCGAATTCAAAAGAATTGCGTAATCAATGTATGAGTCGATACATGAAACACACTTCACATATCTAATCCACCCATTTCTATGAAGCGATTATGAATCAATAATTATTTATAATAAAATGCCTATAATTAATTACAGTGGACACCTATAGATTCCCGTTAACTGTAAACAACGAACTTAAAGATGATACCGACAACGAAGTACTGGCATTACTGAATGCAATCATACCGATTTAGATGTGATTTTATGTGTACGAATCCAGAATAAGTGAGCAAAAAAAACAGTTTCGTTGTTCTAGACGGCATATTAAAACAAAATAAAACAATCGTGAAATTCCCTAATAAATACCCATTTAATGTATATATACGGTTATGATAAGATATGAAATACCGAGGGCCATACACTTTATACAATATTGAAACATTAGTCGTATGTAGTATGTACATTAAAATTGAATATGTAAGCAATGTATGCCATCAAAACCAATTGAACATTACAAATACAAAATCCAGAGGGGTCAAGTAAAGATCTTGTCTGTATGAATCACATTTTTAATAAACTACATGCACCGACGTTGTATTCTGACTGATCCACCGAATGGTTCATTTCAAATTAGCATCACTGTTCCATTTCGTGTCCTGCTCCGATTCAGAATAGACCTACATTTTCTATTCGTTTGTATTGGATTCAACTCCAAGATTTATGTGTTCCTTTAAAAACCCCATTCGTCAACGTTCATATACAAATCACATTATAAAAAATTATAGCTAAATGGAATTTTTCAAAGTAAAAATAATATTTAATGGAAGTAATAATAAACAGATAGTATCTGTGTGGGATCACATTAATATTTAGAATGAAATGATACAACATACAGTGTTTCTATTTTCCTCTAAATCAAAATAACATACGAATTATCATCGTATCCATTAGTTAAGTGCCAAAATTAAACGACATTAACTCAACCATTTATAATTAAATTTTTACCAGATCCATCATCAGTTGCCACTTGTGGTCCAAATGGATCAAATCGTACACGATGATCGCTAGCTGATTGTACTGCTTGTATTAAATCCGATAAGAATCGATGACGTTTTAAGGCCAACTCATCACGTCCTATGGGAGTAACAGGTGGTTCAACCATTCCACTGTTACCATAATAAAATTTTATTTTATTTTATCAACGAAGAGGCCACAATTCCAGAAATAAAATATTTGACACATAAATAAAATTTTCAATGTTAGTTTCGTTCCAACTTAACGGAAACGATAGATACATATAACAAAACGCAACAGTATATTATTACATCGAGAAACTATAAAATAATAAAAAAAAATCTATTTAACTGAAATAAATGAACACCTTTTCTCGTAAAACCATTCAGGGAGAGCAAATACTCCTGGCAATGAATTCTTTTTCTTTGGGAATGGTGTACACATATTTCCTGTGGGCATTTTAGCTGGTATAGAATCAGAGAATACTTCATCATCTACATCATCATATCCAACTGGCGGCGGTGGTAATTCACTATACTCTCCTGTCTGATCGCTTGTACGCTGTTGCTGTTCGATTAAATCATCTTCAATTGATGATTTCACAGAATCACTTGGTAATAATTCACTAGCCTGTTGATCGGTCATATTCCCGTTCAATTTTGACGTTGAATCATCTTCTTCATCATCTCTTGTTGAACACTCATATTGTTCAATCACTAAAATATCCTCTTCAAATATTTCCAATTTCAATTTACGTTGAATGTTAGCAAGATAACAAAAAGATTATAGAGATACTGTTAGTAATCATCTGCTTCTATACACAATCAATAACTAGTTAGAATGAAAGAGATTAGTTAAAATAAAATTTACCAGAACTGGATTTATGTTCGATTCCGTTGGACGTTTGATAATCATTGGTATCAATCGTTGTCACATTTGGTGTAAATGAATCATTTCGCGTTGAAACACTTATTTCTTCTACCACCATATCGACAGATATTTCGATATCAGATGATCCGTTTTTATCTTCAATCACTATATTCTGATTATCCTCAAATGAATTGGACTCGTATTCGGTATCAATGTTTCTAATATCACCAGTACACTTTTCAATTGGTTCATCAATAACAACTTCTGGATAGTTGAATTCATCAGCAGCACCATCACTCACCGAATCACTTGGACTACTGGTACTGCTTGATTTTCTTTTGTATGCACAACAACTTGAAAACATATCCGATGCTAATCTCAATAAAACAGTTTCAGCAAAAGTTGATATTAAGGAGAGAAGTTATTTAGCATACGAAACCGGTAATCATTCGATCCATGTGCATTTAACATAGCATATAACGTTACATTTTCTGTCCATTTGATTATAATAATAATACCATTTCTATCACCAATTCAACTAATCAAATGTGAATTAAATAAAAGAATATCTTTTATCTGGCCAACAATAAATATACCATTCAAGCGAAAAATGAATAAAAAGCTTTACACACTTCAATCTACATAATTTCACATCACTTCACTGTTACTCCACTTTTATAATTTCTTATTTAAATCAGATAATAAATCGATTGTTCACATTCATTGTTAGTTCTCACCAATTTCTTTTAATAAATAAATTAACTTAAGTTTAACTAAATTTGTTTATACAAAACTGTGATATCACTTCTATTTGTCGATAAGAAAAAAAAATTTTTTTTGCTCTTAAATATTTTTGAGATTTTCGGATGCAAGAGATTGGAAAAAAAAAATTACACTCAAAGTGACTATGAATTGTTCACAACCGAAGGAGGAATTATACCAAAATGTATGAATGAATTTTCATCATATTAAAACCGACAGGGAAAACCCGAAAGAAAATATTTTTCACTCAACACTCTAGGAAGTGGAACATCCTTTTGATTATCATTGTGTTAGTGATTTGAGCAGTGGGCACACAATTCATACAATTTTATTCAATAACCAAACACCGTGATGTGTGATAACAATTTCTCATGAGATTAACATTATAAATATTCCACGAAATTTACAACATTTTATTGAGGTCATATAATTTTGGTGATACTCCTTTGCTTTTAGTATTCCATATTCGCCTTTGTCCATTGACTCAAACTATTACCAAAAATTCATTGAATTTCGGTTTAACCACCAGCTATGAAAGTATAAGGAGCGGTTATCGTAAACATTATTGTTTATTGAGTTTCTCTCTCATAACACGTATAGCGGAAACTGTTATTTTATATGAAACACTTCCTTGTCTCCAACTATGCTCCCCCCAAAATACTGTACAATCCCTTGTGTCGTTGTTTGTTTCAATTTCCAACAAAAACAAATAGAAACTAATATCAATTATAATTTGATATGTGCAAATATATGATAACAAAACAATAGAATATCAATTTGTCCTTAACATTCATTCATGTGTTATCGAGTCATTCATACCGGTTCAATTTACGGAAAAAAAAAACATTTAACAACTCTATGAAAGAGGTGAAAATACCGAAAATTCGGTTAAGAGTCTAGTTAATTGTGCGCCGCCGCAAAAACCACACCTACGCGATATCAGTAACGTGCACACATATGAAATGATATGTAATCGCCTTTCTGTTTTTTAAGCCAATTTTACTGTGGAAAATTCGAAAAGTATAAGTTTCAAGTAAAGGCCAGTAGAAAATATAAACAACTAAACGATAAAATCCGTTTTGGAACACACACAACGCTATTTTCTTGGCTCCCAATCCAATAGTTTATGTCCCCAGGTTTCCTTCAATGTTGTTTTCAAATAACACAACTCTCAAATAGTAATCACTGGTATTTTCATACACATCGAATCGCTTCTAGATTAATGTTTATACGTACCACGCAAGCACACGACATTTGCCGGTATCTTTCATAAAATTCATATGTGTAAAGCTGTTTGTCTCTCATACATGATTATTTATATTTATGTTATTGAAATACTCTTATTTTACAATATATTATTTTAACATCAAATTTTAATTCTACAAATATTACACTTCTAAAATTTTTAGTTTAATTCTATAACCCATTTAAATGTAGATGAGAATATAAATTCTAAAATTAGCCGGCAATGAAAAATATTTAATTTTAATCGACCATGGAATCTATCTCACTCGAGATCCTAGAGTTTTCTAACTAATTCTATGGTGTCTAAGTCTCTTTGAATGCAATTCAATAATTCAAATGTTTCATGATCTATAGTTGAATTGGACTCCTGGAGACTAGTACATTCGAATAACAGTCCATATCGGACAGTATCACTATGTTTTTCTACCTCACGATTGATCTATCTGTATGACTAATTTCGGTTTCAGTATAATGTGTACGGGTGAGACCACCTCAATATCACATTCATATGAGCACATAGCTAATTACATAATGATTTTATTTTATCGATATTATATTTGTTTTTAACCAATCAATTTTGTTTCCAAATAAGGTAATCATCAACTGTTGTCTTTACACAGAATTTATTTTATTCGAATTGTCGGCAAATGGTTACAAATTGTAAAATATCTTGGTGACAATGTACAATTACAGATTCGATTTCAATTTTATCTGTGATTACTTGTGAACGCATCCTAAACATAAATTTCATCTGACCCAAACTCTTGTTCCAGGCATTTCACCAGCACCTGTACAATTATTTCAAGTTCACATACAATAAGTGATCCAAACCGATTAAAATCGCAATACGTTTTTAGTTAACGCAGTAACATACAATATGAATTATGAGTAACAAAGAGTCGATGACTCATAAATTGCTTGCTAATCAACATTTTGCATTTCGTTAGAGTAATCCAAGATTAATGAATTTATTTGCGGATAGGTGAGTTTTGTAACAGTTGGTGCCGTTCTACTTGAGCACTTCACTTAATTTATGGCATCACCGTGTTCAGCACTTCTTGGAAATCAAATTGAATTGAGTAGACACAAAGCCATTTAATACTCATATTTATAATGTAATTTATGTGCAGTGAGCCCCCATTAGCCGAATAGTTGATGCCACGAAATTAATTGTTTTTATGCAAAACTACTAACTTTAATGGGTCATACTTACAACAGAGTGGTCCTGATAGTATCTTGATTCCAACTAATTCGTCTGTAGCACTAATTAATTTAAAAATTAAACTGAAACCGAATCGCGTAAATGAATGAAATGGATGCCTATGTTTATAAGATTCAATTTGTTGTGCATCATCAGCAGCTGAACTATGAATATTTGCTTCTCGTTCGTACGTAGCTAAAACAAGCCAGTCGGACTTTTACAACGAGAGGTTGTATATTTCTGTGGAGTCCAGTTCAGTTCGTACGAACGTACTCCTATGAATGAAAATGTTATTATTTTTGTTGTCATTCTGGTTGTGATGATACATGAAATTCAATAAGAAAGACTGCAATATTGGCTAATTATATATTCATGTGCTCAGCTATAGTAAATAATTGCAATCACATTCGTCGATTGCTGAAATATAGTGAACAAATTAAATTAAAATCCTAAGTAAATTTCCCATTTTAATTCACCGCTGAAAAATCTCCCAATAACATCCTAAATAGCCAATTAACAAACCACCCAATTTAAGCAGCTGTGGATTAATCTTAACGTTAAAGTTAATTCTTCAATTCTGGTTATGTCTGAACTTTTAAATAAAATAATTGAATAAATGATTAATTAATTTGAATTTTATTATCAAAAACTAGTTGTACTTAAATTTAAATAATGTGAATGATTACAAATATATTAATAGTGTATATCAAATACAGTTAATGAATTCCATAGAATTGATTTAATTAAATTACCAACATTACTTATATCCAATAATTTGCTTATATTTACTGTAATAAGTAATAACTAAAAAAATTACAATCTTATGTGATGTGTGCATTAGTGATTTTAATTATAGAAAATATTCTAATTGAGATACAAAGTCTCATTTCGGTCATATTGAATGTACTCCGTTTCACTAAGTACGATAGCTGTTTTATTTCTTGAATTAAATTATCAACAGTTTTATTGATTCAAATAGATTCTGTCTCATTGAAAAGGCACAGTTTACTTCAGGTGTTAAGCTGTCTTACGGTCTACTACTAGAAACACTTAATTATTATTCCTAATCAATGATTCGCCTAATTTATATTGCATATCTCTTTGATTTAATCTATAAATGCTGCTTTGGAGATTTTACTTATGTCTAATTACTAAGATAGCTTAACAGAATAATATTCTTAATTCTATGATTAGTACATTTCTTTGATTCAAATATTTATGATAATTCACCAATCGGAGCATTTTGCAGCCATAGGTCATGTATAAAATTGTATAAATTATCACTTACTGCCACCTAAAAGAAACACAAGAAAATTCAATCAAATTTTGCAACTTATCGTATTCAGCTATCAACTGTACCTTATATGGGGTAGGATTCAAATTTCTCTTATGATCATTACGTAGTGTTTGCAACGATGTTTGTACTTTTAATTTCACTTGTTCTAATGTCGGTAGGTTCTGTACGATCTTACCATCCTTCCAGTATACCTTGTATATAGGTTCTACCCGTGATGGAATTACATAAGCTCGTTTAGATTCTTGAAACGGATGCCTACAAAGAACTTTCTGACCAACCTCAGGAGGATTCTCATTCGATCGTTGTAACAAATCAATGAGTGCATGTCCATCTGCACTATACAACCGATACGCAGACTTATTTCCCGGCATTGTTACCTTCTCCACGTCTTGACTTAATTTTATTCTCGCTTGATTGTTGATCTCAACCATTTTGTAAACACAGCCCAATGCTGGTTGTCTTTGGCAAGTTACTAAAAACGATTTAATTAATTTACAAACATTTTATAACCGATAAGGCAATGACATCTTACCCAAATGTGTTCCAATACCAAAACAATCAATTTTGTGACCTTGCTCATTGAGACTTAAAATTGTCTCTTCGTTGATATCGTTTGAGGCAACAATTGTCAATTTATTAAACCAGTTCACACCAAATTTATTTGCTACAAGTTCAAATGTCTCTCTAGCCAAACATGATAAATAAGCCAAATCACCAGAATCAATGCGGATGCCAACGGCCCGATATCCTTGATCATTCAATGCCAATGCCACAGCACAGAAGTTCAATAAACCACTTCTACAAAAAGGAACAACAATTTTAATGAATCAATTTTAAATTTCTGATTACAGATAAATTGTAAATTAATTGTTAGTGAATTAAAAAAAAACTCAAAAAGCAATTAATCAGTGTTAGATGAACTGCATTGTGAAACAAAATCAAACTAATTGTGTGAAAATTACAATTACAAAATGAATCTGTGATTACACACTAATGATATTAATCCATTTGATTTACACGTTCATGAATACCTAATTTCGCTAAAAATAAATGGACGTGAAATTCATAAGAAATTAATCGTTGATTTTCAAAATTTAATTCATCGCTGCTATGCATAGTTATATCTCCAAAGTCACCTTGACCTAGTAATAGTCCAACAAAATTCAAAAAGAAAACAATACGCGAAACATTCTATTTGATGGATATGACTAATGTCGGGAAGTCATTGTAACTAACTTATTCATTAAGATTTAATCATAGACTTGCAGATCTAGGATCTCTACAACAAAAAAAAAAAGATTGTTATTCAAAAACGTTCATATTGGTCGTTGTCAAACTTAGAATTATGCAATTTCTAATCGCTCCTTAAACATACACATTTAACTTAGAATATAATCAATGCTCGATAATTATGGTTATTAGTGGTAATGGGACATTTTACAAATGATTTTATATCTGAAACAATTCACATGTATGATATTGAAATGGCACACGAATCATATGTAATCCAAATGGCATGCAAATGGGGTTGGTCGAATGCAACAAAATATAATTATTCGTTTTTTTTTTTTTCTTAAATTAAAAATAATATTTGGTTTCCAATTAAAAAAATGTGAAATTGATAATTCCAACTAATAATTTTAATAAAATGCATAATATCCAATTTAAAAAAAAATTAATCGATTAAGAATTAAACATATAGATTTTTGAATTTCTTTGGGTTGGTTGATTTGCTTTTTGATTTGTTTCAAATAAAATTTACCTGAATGACTTCCCGACCCCATTACATATATTATTCGCCAAGTTTTGATCATTATTAACAACATATTCGTCTTCAATCATATTTTGATCAACATCATTACAGTCCATATTAATATTATCATTATCACAGACACTAACAATTGGATGTGCATCTCCATTTTCACCAGTATTCGTTCGATGGCCATTGCATGAATTTGAATTATTATTGTCATAACTGAAACGTTATTATTGCAATCAATATTCTATACTTTGGAAAAATAAACAAAACAATTTCAAATATCCAATAGGAGAACTAAATGCAGTCTACAAAAGTGTAATATTCAATTAGAAATTTAGAATAACTTTGTTGAACGGGTTTATTGTTACACACCCGCGACCCACTATGCGAATGCTAGAAAAAATACTCATTATCTAATTCGTCAATTAAATGTTCTCATACATTAACAAAATAAACTTAATTGCAAATTCAGGGAGAAAAGATACAAAACAAAATAATATTTATCCGATAAAACGCAATTATTACCGACTTATGAAGAAAAAAAAAAAACTATTTAAAAGTATAATGAATTCGATGATAGCAATTAACATACGCAAGAAATTTACAATCAAATGAACACACATAATATTCAAAGAATAATCGATAAGTGATGTTCATCTAGAGTTGATAAAATTTTAAATAAATTTATTATCCATAATTACCTTTTGACATCGTAGGTGTCTACCAATGCCATAAAACCATCTGGAAATGCAATGGCAAATGATACCATAGCTGCTAATTCGCCTTCACTTGATTCTTCGGTGGAGACATTCAGTGCTTCAGACAATGTTGTACGATGCATTAATGCCAATTCCAAAATATCTCGTACCATTCCTACAAAAATAATAAATATAAACAATTACACAGTGATACAATGAACGCATTATCATACTCCTACACTATGATCTTATACATAGATCATGACCTAATTGTTACTAACCGTTTGTTTTATGTTTTAAAACTCTCGTCTTTAACTCCGATATACTTGTGTATGACGTAATATAAGCATGTGCATGAGTACCTTTTACGGGTATATTGAATAATTTACCCGCCAGTACATTGGATGTACCATCAAATCCACCTAAAATGTACATTAAATGAAGCATTAATTACTAAATAATAAAACTTAATTAAAAGTAATCATGCTTGGGCTGTTCACTCCTTATAACTAACAGGATACAAGGAATAAATCTACATCATAAATCTACCAAATATCTAGAAGTTTAGTCATAAAGCTTGGTATTGATAGAATTTCTGATACGTCCTTAAATAAGCGAGCATAATTCAATTATCATTACGGTAACAACCGGTACCAGGCGATATCATAACACTATCGATTCCATGTGTGAACATGAAATAATGCAGTGTTAATAATTTGTTTTGTTCACTTTCATAGCGATATATAAACTAATATCCTAGTCAAACACTATATTATGAATCATTAGAAATTACTTTCAGCAGAAATAAAATAGAACCACTTTATAGTTATCAATCAAACATCACCGTCAGCAAAATATTAAACCGTTTACTGAAAATCGACCTTGATAATGGGCCAAATACTTCATTTCAACATGACGATGAACTTGAATGAAAACAAAAATTTGGTAAATGAATTTTAAACGAAATTAAGTAAATTGATTTTCACATCATTTTTCACGGTTCAACACAAAATTTACGATCATTCTCGAATAATAAATGCATCATACAATGTTGATTCAATCTTACCAATATAAGAATATTTGGATGCTGATAATCCACCATCTGGACCTTGGGCACGTCGCAGACCAAATTCAAGCAGACTTACTGTTTTGCCGGCAACAATACGATATCTGGCTGCATTCGTCGCCATTAAACTGAAGAACGATTAAATAAATATGATAAGAACCAGAACAGTCATAAGCTTATTATTCAATAAATTAAATGAAATAATCATAATCACCTAGCATAATTGACTAGAGTTAACAGTGTCGTTTCTAGTAGCTGCACAATTATCAATGGACCCTCGATTTTCATCAAGGGTACACGGGGGAATACGACAGATCCTTCATCAACTGCATGCAAAATTACATCTTTGGCTGTTAATTGAGCTAAATATTCAAAGAATTCATCTTCGATTCCATCTGGTAAAGTGTCTTTCAAATATTCAATGTCACCGGCCGAATAGCGAAAGTTGTCTAAAAATTTTAGGCATTCATCTAATCCAGCGAATATTGTGAATTCACCATCAAATGGATTCTTTCGAAAGAATAAATCAAACACCGCCTGATCATCCATTTTAGATGACTTCCAATAGGCGTACGCCATTGTAATCTGATATAAGTCTAAAATATGAAATATCATCAAATCAAATATAGTCCAGCAGACAATTACTCTTATAGATTATTAGAATATTAACCGAATTGATAAGATGAACAAATACTAAGATGATAAGAATATTTACCTGTCAGTAATGGCTGAACAATTCCATTAGAATTGCACCGTTTCTTATCCAAATCAAATTCACTTCCCATGATGAAAACTCGTTGGGTGTATTTTGTATGTCTCAAATAAATTAAATAAAACTTTGATAAATTGAATATACTAAAACGAAAGAAAATCAAACGATATTTGATTAGTATGAATACATAAGTGTTTTCATAAAGCTTTTAAAATACAATTCAAATGTGCTATTTTAATGACTTAATTCAATTTTACACACAACTGATAAGTAACTAATTACAAAAAAAATGTATAGTAAAAATCCACTTTGAATTATTTAAATTATTTCTTTAGAACACAGTCCACACGTTACTCTGTCCGCTTCCGTTAAAAGTGCAATTGATTATGAATGAAAATAATAACTCGTAGCTGATATTTATACAGTCAGCAGTATTATCTCCAGTATAATATAAAATATGTGTATTATATGGTTGCATGCATAATAATCATTGAGTAACTTTGACTACACTTATGACACCAAATTAAAATCTACAATAGAGTAACAAACACACGGCGAGTACTACTCGTCGATTCACAACATACATTAATGTAATATAGGTCTGGAGTTTAATAAACGAATCGTCGACATAATAGTAAATTCTTATTCCGTATGAGTTTCATTTATATGTTCGCTGTTCAATAGAAAGTTTAACTTCTTGCTACCAATGCGGTTGGGCTGTACAGCCTAAGACAAGGGTGTTGTTTAACACCACCTACCACCACCACTATTAGACGAATGTCGGCTGTTAGTCAGGTACTTTCTCACTCGTTATTCATTTATTGATTACACAAAAAACTTTAAACGAAAAAAAAAACTTTTTTGTTTCTATTCGGCGCTTAGTGATAACAACCAAATTTTGTGAACCAGAGGTGAATTAAGTCAGTACGAGGGCATGGAAAAAAACAAAACCACATAATAACATATTGAATTAATAGAAAGATGCATTACATACATACTAAGAAATTGCAAACGGCCTAAGTGTAATACAATGAAACCGCTTAACGTAAAAAGCGTAAAACTTGGTACTCTATTACAAAGCCACATAAAATTCTACACGTGAAATAAAAGTTAAATGAAGGTCAATTGGTTATCTCGCGCGCACGATTCTTAATTCACTTTTATTCATTCACCGAGGATTGGCTAATCCAAATTTATTTTCCAGCCAAAACCACAAGTTGTTAAATGCAACACACTCACCTAATTTAATTAATTTTAATTGCACTCGACGGAAATGAATTCATCATAATGAGTTTCACTTTGATACCAGCAAATGTTTATCGTACTGTTAATAAAATCATTGCAACTTGAACAATTGAATTTCGTAAGAAAATTTACTAATCGTCTAATCGGAATGCAAGTCCCTTTAACACTTTGCGCCTGTCACTAGAAATGAGATTGTTTTGATTCCCTTCAAAAGTTTCACGGCACTTGAGGTATAGACGAGTGGATAGGATTGTGATAATGATGAAAAAATTCCTCTACCACTTTGAAATGGACTTTTCTTATCAAATAAAAAATTTAATTGAATGAAACTCATTCAACACCCCAACTTCACTGATACTGCACAACAGCTGGAGTTAATTAAGTTGGAGTTGAATTAAGTTCCCTCTTTAACTCTGAGGAAACGGGAATAATTAAATACACCACAATAAAGATATCTGTTAGACTTTACGCTAGGGGTGCTGCTATCGACCAGAATCTGAAGAATCAGCTGTTGAATGTGTAAATTATAAATAGGTCGAATTTGTTTCAATTTCAAATAGTAATTCAAGTTATAAATACTAGTTACTTACTAAACATATTCATTGATTAAAAAGTAGTGTATTCTACATACTTTCATCGATCGACAATTAACTTCCTCAACAAATTCGATCAACAAATTTTTCTCAACAAGTTGATTACGCCTATAGACTGATTGGCTTAGAATGCATTTTAATTTAATGCTCCTCAATTATCAATTCAAGAAACATATAATTCTAAACGGTTGAATGTCCTTATCTTCATAAAATACATTAACAAATACCGATCACGTTATCAGTTTTTTTTTACAATTGGACGATTGGTGCCGTAAATTCAACCCACACACCTTCGAATTTTGAAAACAAAACAAACCTCGCATCGCGATTCATACAAATCACACTTTTCGTTCGGATTAAAAACAAAATAAGTTCTATCGGACTCGTGAATTACATATTTTAACAAAATATTGTGTGAGAGTCGAGTGTGCGGGATTTATGCACTTCAAGAATAGTTGTTTGTCGTACGTCGAATAAACACGGTGAAAAGTGGAATAAATACAACTACTCTTCAGCTTTTCAGCTCTTCACTGGTCACCAGAATAGTACACATCTTCTTCTGAAGAGAGGAATCCGTCTTCTGCGACCAAGTGAAAACACCATCCAAAGACCATAAAATGGTTTCAAGTGCTCATTGAAAGCAAGTGTAGAATGGATTTAATTGACTTATAAATTCGTATATTCTATTCAATTAGAATTGATGATGTAAAAAAATGAGTGTAATTTGTCTCATTAAAAGCTAAGTGGGATCCTCATTGTGTGTTGGTCAGCCGACAGGTTTCTTTCAATATTCTGTCGTAAAGTGTGGTTTGAACTATCCAAGTTGGGTGTTATTGAATTTTCTAAATAAAATACAGTATAAATTTTTACGACTCTTAATGAATGCGAATTATCACTTCAACTATAACTGCATGTAAATTGACTAAGAAAATATTTACGGGGCTCCTAATTTTATGTGGTGTGTTATGTATTCAGATTGCATTTTTTCTATTTGGATAAATGGTGGATAGTTCTAAAGTTATCAAGTGTTGTGCATTACTATCGAATATAAAAATCAATAACGTAAGCTTCTTGAGAGGCCACTTTAAGTGTTTTTGTCAATACAATATTATTGCGATATCATTTACTTGGTGCTCCGAATCTAAAATCAATTAGATATTATAAGAAATCAACAACAATGAAATATAAAATTCCACGAGTGAATCCCATGGCGATATGTTTCATATTCATATCCTTCCTATTTATATTGTTAGTGTTAGTTAATCAAAAACTAACAACCCCAAGTTATGCTGTTGAGAATACATATCACAGCCGGTCAGGAGGTCGAATGGTTAACATTTTATACCAACAGAATAAGAATAGACTGCAAACTCATAGTGATTCGAGTACAGGAACAACAAATTCCATTTACAATAGTTCTGTGACCGTAAAAGATATTCTCGAGCTCCAAAGGAAATTAATCTTACAAGAGATGGATAATTACGAATACCAAAACGGAAGATTCGGTGTTGACGCTGAAAAGCTAGCTGATTTGGTACCAGAGACTGGTGGAACACCTGTTCGAAGTATAATAATAACAACCTGGCGATCAGGTTCTACGTTTCTGGGTGATATTCTAAATGCAATGCCTGCAAATTATTATCATTATGAGCCTCTATTGGATTTTGGAATTGTTCAAATACGTGACCGTGATTCAGGCAAAAAGGCGATAAAAGTGCTGAAGGATCTCTTAAGTTGCAACTATAATGAACTGGACAATTATTTGAATTTCGGCAGAGAACATGACTATCTTTTCAGTCATAATCACAGATTATGGAAACAATGCAAAATGTCACCGCATAATTGTTTTCGACCAGAATTTTTGAATAAGTTTTGTAAACTATTTCCAATGCAAAGTATGAAAGTGGTCCGCATTCGTTTAGCACTAGCTGAAGAATTATTAATGGATGAAAGGTATGTTCATTGTGAATTCAGAATTAATTTTCACATGAGTATAGTTTTATTTTTACTAGAGATTTCATTTAGTTGGCTCAATTATAATACGTTCAGACACAAGATTTCTTTACGTTAGAAAGTTTTTTTCTCAGTACAAAAGTAAAAAAATAAATCTCTACGATGTATTGTTGCTTACATTATATAGAAGCGAACGTATACATATTTTGAATTTATCAGTAAAAAAACAAGTTAAATTCTATTTCTGTAGTTCCGAAATAGTTTCTCTGTAAAGTTGTTTTCCTGTTTTAATTGATAAAATAACAATATTTACTTTGACTTACGCTAAAAACCATATAAATTCAAATGATGGAATTTTCGCGCAATTGAATAGCAATTATTTTTAGTTTTTATTTAAATTGTTGTCATACGACAATCTTAATATAATTATTGAACTTTGATTAAAGGTTTGTTTTTACGGTACTTATGAATATTTGATAACAATGATTATTGGTCGTGTACCCATAATTAAAACATCACTATTGTTAACTACTCAATTGTTTAGCAAAACATTGAATTCATATGTCGAAGCCACGTTAAATTATCTATGCTGGTAAACAAGCATAATTAGAATAATCAAAGTATAATTACTTTTTTATAAAATGTAATGCCAATTAACAATAGATTTTAATGACTATATCATCCTGTTGTCTTTTTTGTTCTGACACATACATAATAACAGGTCAGAGATATTAAATATCCATTACGATGCATTATTTTTTGTTATGTTATGTATTATTAATTGGCCATATAAATTGAGACCGGGAGAGAAATTATAATGTTTACTCCAAATGTATAATTTAAATACATTTAAGTGTCATTTAATCAATTTGTTGAAATCTATGTTTTAGATTGAATGCTCGAATATTATTGTTGGTACGTGATCCCCGTGGTACGATACAATCACGAAAACATAGAGATTGGTGCCCAGGTAATCCGGATTGTAGTCATCCGCCGATATTATGTCAGGATATGGTCGATGATTATGAAGCAGCTGCTATACTTTATGATAAATTTCCAAATCGTTTCAGGTAAAAATCGTTGTAATTGCAAAATTATTTAAATAATTGATCTTAGATTATGAATTATATTTAAACGATTTATGATTGCAGAGCTGTACGATATGAAGATTTGTCATTAAATATAAATGAAATGACTCAAGACTTATTGCAATTTTATGGACTGCCATTCGATCCAGCTGTGGAGGAGTTTCTTAATACTCATACCAAAGAGGATATCGGTGGCGTAAGTTCAACATATAGAGACTCAAAAACAGCACCATTCCATTGGATTCAGGACCTACAGTTTCCAGAGGTATACTAAATTTATGTTCTCTAATGTTATTGGTGGTATTTAATCAAAAATGTTTTGGATTCACATATCAGGTGGATAATATACAACGCAGTTGTGAGAAAGCCCTCGATCTATGGGGCTATAAAATAGCCGATTTTAATAAATTATACCAGAAGGGTTATAGTCCGCTAGGCCCGTTTCCATTTGCGTAAGTATTATGTATTGTGTGATAATTCGATTAAATTTGTTACATTAATTGATTAGATAAAAGTAGATCGGAATTTTTGAAAACAAATTTCTGATTCATTGAGGTAAAATTTTCCATCGGTTAACTAAATTATTTTATTTTATTTTAGGGCGAAAGAAAATGGAAGTGTGAATCTATAATGAATCTCTGATAACTAGACAGTGTCACTTAACAATTATTACTATAATTATAGAATTGGGATATTGCTTAATAGTAATCATTATTTTAAATAATATCATGACACTGATAAGCACCACTATTTTTTTTACAATATACGTGATATTATTAATCTATTTGAAGCCGTAACGGTTATATACTCAACACATTAGACTTCAATGGTACAGTATGAACAAAATAACACTTATTATTAATTTGACATCACCATATTGAGTGTATCGACAGTAGTACATATTATGTGATAATATCGAATATGATTATTGATAATAATTAAGCTCACGTGCTCGTGCATTTAAAAATGATAACGTTGTCACGAATTAAAGCAATAATATCCCGACATTTAACCGTCTACACAAACTACCAACACATATGCCGTTAGTATGCAGTATTATAAGACACAAAAAAAAAAACAGAATATAATTAGGATAACAATGCCTTTAATTATGTTAACAATCGAAATCGATGTGAATTGAAATCGAATTATTAATGAGTCATTTGTTACTAAAACGATATCAATCAGAATTTGTTATAATCATAGTAAGATTTTGTGAATTATATACAAGATTATATCACCAATTGGTATTTTATGACAAACTAGTAGAAATGTTAATGGATAATATTTCACCTTTAGAGTGCCTTTGCTACTCGTTAGTAGAAGTGTTGTGTTATCAAGTGATTTTTTTAATGTAAGCTTAGTCATTAATGAGAAATACGATACAACCGTTACGTTTAAATTTTTATGTAATTTTGTAAAGTTAAAATATCATAATTGGTTACATTTTACAATTTATTCTTTAGAATATTTTATATTGTTATTCATTTTTGTTAAATTATTTCCAATGTATGTATTATGTTAAGAAAAATTCGTGATGATAGTTTAATTATTAATTCTTATTTGCATTTCCTCTATATAGATGCACTTCAAAATTGTATATAATAGGGCTTCCAACCATATTCGAAAATAAAATAAAATTTTACGTTCAACAATTTATTTATCAATCGCATAAACAATTTTTGTTAAAATTTCACCTAATTATACAATAACAGAATACAAATAAAACAATTTAAAAAACATATAAAAAATAGCATTTTGCCTGCACCAAATTGATTAATTACCACAAAAATCTCAATTGAACTATTAAAGCTTTGATCGCGATCGAATATCGGACATTTCCTTCCACCAGTCTACTCTTTTAAATGTCTCAGGATCTCTACGAAGTGCATCCTCCAAATGCTTATAAAGCTAAATAACCGAAGGAAATTTCAATTACTAAGGATTCGGTATTACTTTAACCAAAGATACTCACATCTCCATCACTCATGCCTAATGGTGAGTTGAGAACATAATCTGGAGGTGCAATAACGTCAGCTAACGTCACTGCTTCTCCTCGTAATTGATCCATCATCAAATTGATAGATTCTTTCAAGTGAATTGACGTTTCTTTATTTGTAACATATCCACCCTACAAACAGACAACATTTGGTTGCTCAAGTAATAAAATATTGAATAATAATTTACTAATTACCTCATAAAAATAAGCCAAATATTTCAACACCATATTTTGACCATAGAAAATGCCAACTTTGGTGACAACATCCCGTTCAGGTGATCGTTCCATTTTATTAATAAATTCGCATACGCGGTATAAAATTGTGCGTTCTCCATAAACTTTTGATAATGTAGCGGCATAAAATACTTGTTGATTATTTCGTACTTCAAATGATGTTTGACCTTTCGCTCTTAATTCCTCACTTTTACGGTAAGTTTCTTCCAAAAGATAGGCCATTAACCAATCCATGCATCGTAACACAACTGAAACATTGAGATCAAATTAAAACAAAATTAAATGAATTTAAAATATTTATGTTTACCATCGATTCGTAGAAAATCATTAGGAGACTTTGTTACTAATCGTTCATTCAATAATTTCGGAGCTGACGCCAGGAATGTAACTGTATTCATCTTAGAATCTGTAGAAAAACTCGGATATCCTAATTTTCTCTTTCCCAATAAATAATTTGATGCCTAATATATAATAGCAACAATACATAAATAGTTAACGTCGATTGTTACAAAACAATGGGAAATAAATTTTAAATACCTGTTGAATTAGCACATTATTTTCACCTTCATAGGTACAGTTTGCATCATTATTATTTCTAATGTCACCAATACCGGCAACTAAAATAATAATATTTTTCTGGTTTATTGTATTTTCCGGTATACCATAATTCCATAAATTTCATTTAATACCTTGTAAATAACCATGACCTCCGCAAGCTTCTCGGCAATCTTGAATACCATCGCGAGCACACCAAGTACATACAGGTTTGCTGGCTGATGATAAGGCATGCATTTCCATTAAACTATCTTTTACATTTTCACCCATAAATTTTCGCATAGTTAAATCATTATTTTCAAAGGCCAACCAATGAACAAATATCATCATACAATAAGCATTCGTAAGTGGTACAAGTATTCGATATAGCTAAAAATATAACATTGAGAGTATTTCAAAATAGTTTAACTAATGCATTAGCAGCTTACATGAGCTGGATACTCAATCACAGACCATTCGTTTTTGGATCCCTCTTCCGGTCCGAATTGTCTACGACTCACAGCATAACGAGTTGCAATTACAGCCGCTTTACATAAATATGATGCAGCAATTCCTAAAAATAAATGTTTCAATTGAAGTAATATCAATTAGAGCATATTTCAGTTTAATACTACCGGAGATGTTAACCCGTCCAATTGACAGTGCACCGAGTGATGCACCTAATCTCTTGTTACTATCAGCAAATGGTGATACATATTTACCATCGACGGTGACATCACCTGTTTTAGCTAACAAATTATCTCTAGAAATTCGATATTTGTTAAATATCACAAAACTGAAAGCAATCATATTAGCATCATCCAATAATTACTACGCAAATATTTATCTGTTACCCGTTATCAATTCCATTTAATCCAACCTTTAGACCCAAATCTCCAACTGTCACTCCCGGATATGGAATCATTGTAAGTGGATCTCTAATTGGAACTACAAATGCATTCAATCCATGATTGACACCATCTGGTGTAATTAATTGGGCATACACAACAGCATGGGTACACGTTTTTCCCAAATTGCCCACCCAACATTTCGCTGCTTCAAAGTCTGGAGTATGCATTACATATTCTTGTGTCTTTGGATCATAAGTTGCCTCTGTTCGCATACCTCTTGCATTTGTTCCATGTGAAACTTCTGTTAATGCAAATGCACCGTATATTTCCTCACGGCCACATTTCTCGGCAAAGTGCATAACGCGATCTGTGCCCAAGACATAAATGACATCACAAAACAGTCCATAACCAAGTGCAATTTTCACCGCTGTATTTGGATCATAATTCATTACGGCTAATGTTACAGCTAGTCCTAAGTCCAATCGCATCCGTAACTAGAAAAGTAGGCAAGTGTAAATTCAACAGGGCGAATTTCAGTATTAATATTTGATAAATACATTGTCTTTAGGTAGTGCACTCATTAAAGCGTAACCACGTCTCATAGCCAACTGTCTTTGTTGATCCATTGTTGGTGGATTGGTTGGAATCTTAAACGATGGATGGCTTTCAATCATGTCATAAGCTTGTTGCTGAAATCCATAAATTTACCAGTAATAAATGAAAATCATAATAATATAATTGAAGTAGAGGCATACCTGAATCTCCAAGATTTCTTCGCCATACATGGATAATTTTAATTTCTTCCAATCAAATGTGGCCTTGACTCTGTATGGAGTCAAGACCCCTTTCGGTAAGTCCGGGAATATTTTCTTGTTGCTTAACATTTCTGTGCTATTGGAATGGCTAAAATAAATTAAAAAGCACAAAGTCGATTATGAATAATCATGTAAACGTACATAGTAGAACCAACACGACTTACAATTGTCTAAACCTACAATTATAATTACAATACAATAATTCAAGTGATCCCGTCTGCTTATCAATTTTTTGCAATGAATGATATTTTCTGGACTTTAGCAATCGTGTTATCGAAGCTAATTTTACTGAAACTTTATGTAACATAAGAAATCAATTGACTAAGTTAAAAAACTTCTTTAAAACTGAATGCAAGAGAAAGAGTTTCCACTATAGGTTTGAAAAAATGAAAACAATTACTTGCTTTTTTAATAAACAAAGAGAGAATTACTACTTCTCTATAAGCACTTTAAACACCGTAGTGTTCGCTTTAAGATTGGATCAACACTACATCAATAAACCAAGTCTATCGGAGAGCCTATTACTCTCTGTGCGCCGATACTTACATGTATAATCTAATCTATGAAAACTTCACGATCTAATTTATTCAGTTAGCGGCCAAACAAAATTATATTTTACTGTTGCCTATCCAAGTTTGATACGAATAATGTTGCGTGAAGAAAAGGTGAAAAATTATGGGTAACTTCCAAGCGTTTAGCAATTGAACTCACTCGAATCATAAATTATTTAAACTGATTTTAAGCGAACGAAGTCAAAACAGTTACTGGTCAATTCAATGCAAATCTTTTTAATTGGAAACGAATTGCTGTAAATAATTAAGCAAGTACATATATATAGGAATGTAATTTAATTAATCTAAAGTCCAACAAATTAATGTTTAATGGCTGAAATAATGTAATTATTTAATAATGTTCGCAGAATGAAATTTATAATTGCTACATTGTAACTATGATGCTAGATGATTATTAGATCATGTAAATTAAATAAATATCATCTTGAAACACTGCCAATTAATTTGAATTCATTTATTACTAATGTGTAGATCCTTAATTTAATTTAAGATTAAACAATATAAGTTACTTACAGATGTTATAATTACAGAAATTTAATTATTGTATGATATAAAAATTGTTTTTTGCCATTTCCAAAATAAATTATATATTGGATTAATTGTTTTTAGCTGATTTTTTTAACCGAATATACAATGAAAAAGAAATTTTTGTAATTGGTTGTAAAACAAAGAAATGGCAGAAATTTGAATTTATAAAAAAAATTGTATTACTTCCCGGTAATATTACAAATGGTGTTACAATCATGTTACTGATCTATCTTAGTACAACAATTAAGTTATTTTTATATGCTGGTGCTTCATCATTATCCTTTAATTGGAATGTAAATGTCTCAAGTCTTCTAAAATATTCTCGTTTAAAGTACCCATACCAGACAATTGTTTTAAAACGAAGAGTCACATTCCGAATGCATTCACATTTTTAAAGGATCGTCATCTAGATCTAATTCCCAATCGTCATGTGTAATTTCACAATCATTTTCTCTAAGGTCTATATTAATTGTGGTATTTATAGTGGATTGGATATCGTCAATCATATTATCCTCGGACATATAATCCTCGATCATATTTTCCTGGTTCATTTCTTCATTATCTTGGTCCGTGACATCGATTGATTCCGGCACTAAATCACTTGTTTTAAGCTCAATTGATTTTTTTGTGGACTTAGTGTTTCCCATGAATTTTTCTGCAAATTTCTTTAATCTTTCATTAAGCGGGCCACGAAATTTAGCGCAATAATCTATCGTGGTACTTCGAATGGAATGTCCACTGTAACATTCAGGATTTGGCAATTTCAAAAATGAAGCTACCAACTTCGGGATATCACCAAAATAGTTTGATCCCATATTTACTTTCACACATTTACCATTTCTATAAGTGGCAAAAAATTTATTACCAGGAACATCGCTTGGTCTTAAATCCGCATATTTCTTAAACACAGTAAAAAAATTACCAGTAATTTCAAATACCTTGCCTTTAGACACACTTCTTGTCGGAATTTGTACTATGGCTTTATCACTCTCAAACCGTACAGAATGTGACTTTAAATTGCATAGTTCTGTCCTTTTGCAGGCTCCAGCCAATCCGATTATCAAAACAGCCTAAAAACATAGAATTTACAATGAAAATAATTCATGCATTTTGCCATGATATAATAACATTTACTTTCATTCCCAAATAATTGAAGTCATCAGCTTCCGCTAAGAAAGTTTTCACATCCTTTTTAGAAAATATAGCCGCCGTTTTCTTCTCCTTATCATCTTCCAATTTTTTAGAATTTAGAAAGACTCTCAATCGCGCATAACTTCCAATGTTCAGATTATCGTACTCTAAAAGCTTGGACTTCAACATAGCATATGTGTTCACTAATGTTTTAGGTTTTTGTACTTCAGACAATTTACGGAAATATTCAAGAAATGTCTCCTCGTTCAATATTGCAATACCATTTTCATTACGCCATTTATTGAATTTTTCAAATTCCCTCCTATAATTATAGTTTGATTTCAATTTTGTTTCAACTTCTTTTACTGCGTGTTTATTTGTTTCTTGTAATTGTCCAATATCATGGACGTCGATACTTTGGCTCATATTATCATCGGATTCCATTATTAAGTTGCATATATTTGCCCTTATTGTGCTCTCGTCAAAATTATTTACGTTCGATTGTCCATTAAATTTGGTAGTTCGAAAATATTCATATAAATATCTTATGGTGCGCCGAAAACAAAGTGCATTGTATGTTTCGGGATTTGGCAATTTTAAAAATATTGCTATTTTCTTCGGTATTTTACTAATTGTATTTATTCCCACTGGAAAGGTTGTAAATTTTCCACGTCTGAAGCACAGTAAAAATTTATTATCAGGAACATTCCATGGCCTCAAGTCAGCATATTTTCTGAACACAGTGAAAAATTTTCCCGTAATTTCAAATCTTTTGATTTGGGAATTTTGTTTTAATGGCATTTCAATTACGGCTTTATCATGTTCAATCCGTATAAAATCTGTCTGTAAACTAAGTAATTCTTCTCGAATACAATCTCCAGCTAACGCGATTATTAAAGTAGTCTAAAATACATAAAACGTTCTAAATGGAAGCCCAAATTATTAACTTGATATTTTAATACTTACTTTCATACCCAAATAAGAACGGTCATCAGCATTCTCAATGAAGTCTTTAATATTTGCTATCGAAAATGTGCCTAATCTCTTCTTTTTCGCACCATAATCCTTTAGCAAAGCACCTAATTTCTCATAAATTTCAATGTTTACATTTTCGATTTGCAAAATAATAGTCTTCAACATGGAATAGATGTTCCACAATGTTTCGGGTTTATTAACCTCCGCCAGAACCCGGAAATACATAAGAAATGTCTCTTCAGTTGAATCAAAAATATTATTTTCTGCCCTCCATTTATTGAAATTCTCTAAAGTCTCCAGAAGTTCTACTTGAGATTCTTTTGGTAATAGTGGTTCTTCAATATCGGTGTCACATTCACTTTCAACTGATGCACAAACAACTTTCCCTGCTGAAATTCCTGCCATATTTTCCATTGTTAATCCTGTTGAGAATCTCTTATTAATGTGGTTATTCTATTAGTCTCGCATTAAAATACTTTTCTTTCAAAAATTAATTAATAACTACTTTACCAGGCAAATAATACTTTCTTTCTTTCTTTATTTATTTTGTTTACAAGACCGGACCAAGTAAATTAATAATGTTATTTGCTTCTTTTCTTGTTTATTTATATTATGAGACTGGGCAACAAGCTCATATGTTCTTCTTCTAATACACATTTTATGTACATGTGTACATTTTAGTACACCCAAATTATGTTATTTGTACTCATGGTAAGAAATTTAAATCAAATTAATAAAGAAATATTTAAAAAAAATAGAAATACTATATCACCGTATCATACCTAAACTACATCAATAAGAATAAAATAGCCGGAGAAATTGTAGAAGAAATTTTTTTAATGTACCAAACTGTTTCAAAATTATAACAGTTTCAATTTTAAAAAATAATGTGTAAAATAGGCTCCATTCATTTCCGCGACTGTATAGAATAATATCTGAATTAAAAAAATCCTATTTACCTGAAGCATGCAGTTTCTTTAATCGCTGGTTTTCCATAAATAATGCCGTATTACTTCGCTTCAGCAGCACGTTCTCTCTCAGAATGCAGTCTAATTCTTCAGCACTAGAGTTCCCATTGACTTGAGACTTCAACGTAATGGATTTCTTCGAATCAATACAATCGTCGGAATTTTTCAAAAATGAATCGAGTGAAGCATAACTGTTATTCACATCAAATGAATCTAATGATTGTGTTGATGTACTTTTAATTGGTGTATCAACACAATCACTTTGTTCCACAATATGTGAATCAAATGTTCTAGTGGATTTCTTCTTGAAAGATGGCAACGAATTGTGCTTGAAAATCGTTGGAATCGCATGCCTTTGAAGTCTCCATTCTTGTGGCTTTTTCTTCAAACGCCGCTCCAGTGGTAGGAAATCCTCTTCTTTGAAATGATGCCAGCAAATAAAACTACATCTCGGCAAAGTATTCTTTTTAAATCTAATATATTTACGACCGCATGATTTCAGCCACTTTTCTCTCATATCACGCTTGCAAGGAAAATAGTGAAATCCCGTGCCAGTTACCCTATAATTATCCGTTATCACTTCGTTATCACACGTTGTGATAGCACACACTATTCGTACCATTTTAAAACGAGAAATTTATTGTAATTTGGAAAATTTTGAAGAAAAAATAAATTTATGATTACAACATAATGTTTTTTACAAGGTTTGCATAATAGCACGATAACCAGCTGATTTTTATACAAGGAAGCTTTTACACCATGATTGTAAACAATCCGAATTACTTTGGCCAAACATAACATGCCGCAGTTACGTCCTATACAAGGGTAGGAAGGAAATCAGCTGATCTTAAATTTCAAAGTGGACATACCTTGTAAATTTTTATACCATGCAAGAAAGCAAAAAAATTCTTTAGAACGGTATTAAAACTATGCTAGTCTCCAAATATTGATGTCAGCTGATTTTTGATCGAGTCAAAGACATTAACTGTTTTCGCGGTTTTTTGTGTAAATTTTTATTCGCACTTATTTTTACAAAATAAATCACAATAAATTTTTCGTTAAAATGGTGCGACCATGTGTATGAAATATTTATTTTTATCGATTTATAATCATCTGGAATTTTTCTTTCGAGCATACCATCTCGATAGAAATTACTCAGTTCCATCCTACCAGAATTAATTGCACCTGGTATCAAACCAGGTATAACGATAACAACTGAATAATTAATAAATTTATTGAAATTTTAAAAATAATGTGTCTTATCTCAAGTTTTATTTCAGATATTAAAATACAAATGTATTACTTATATATTGCTTAATTATATAAAACGAACACATATGTATGTTTATAATATATCATGTATATTTACTTACTAAATATCCAAACATGTAAAAATTAAGCAATTGTCTTTCAGGAATCTTTCCAAAAGCTTAGGTAGAAGAATAAATGATTATCATTCAATGTATTTGAGTTCAAAACGGTTCTTTTAAAATATGGAAAACAAGATTTCCTAAAAAAATTTAACAATCACATAATTATTTTTGAATATTCATTATATTGTTTATTACCTATAACTGAAGTACTCCAGAGATTAATCTTTTTTCCAAGATAAGATCTTATTATTTGCTGGCATATCAAACATCTGATCCAAGGTGATGCCAAAATTCCCAGCAATCTCTTTTAATTCCTTTGTGTCTCGCACCCCCCATTCGGGATTTTCACTACGCAAATGTTTATCAAAAGCCACATTGGATTCGGGTGTTAGGTTTCCGTCAACAGCTACAGGACCATATGTGATTAGTAAACCGTTGTTCTTTAATAATGATCCAGCGGTGCGAAACAGACCAATTGTACAAGCAAACGGCGCAATATGAATCATGTTTATGTTCAGCATATAATCAAGGTCGTTTAAATAGTGTGAGATCGACTTCTTTGTTGGATCATTGAAATAATAATCGTTATATGTTTTACGATTTTCATCCCATTTAGGAAATTCTTCACTTATATCTATATAGATTGGCGGATATACGTTTTGGGCCATACAATCCTGAGCATATGCCCGAATACTGGCAAAATTTCTTTTCTCATATTCAGACGGTTGGATTTTAATATTAGTAAACTGTTGTCCAATTATAGAAGCATGTTGCCCGGTGCCTGATGACACCTCAAGCAACTTCTTTTCACCAGAGCGACTCAGCAACCGATGCAATACTTCTAAAATTGGTCCCTGATTTCTTTCTGCAGATGGGTTTCGTAACTTATTGAGGCTACTGTAAGCACAAGAAACCGAAAATGTAAGTAAATTATTTGAATTCCTAATCATGACTAATTAATGTCACCACCAAACAACAAGACACCACACACGGCATAAGAACACGACTCGAATCTTTGAGTCTTGATTGTTTACTAAAAGAAACAAAAAATAAAACGGTCTCATGCATTACGCTATTTCTGTTTACCTCATTTTTTAATCTTCACATACGCAGTCGCAAATTTTCCACTAGCGATATCAAATCAAAATTAAACTTTAAATACCACAAACAACAACATTATCAAATATACGAATTTTAAATATGTATATCGTTCTTCTGATGTTGGTTTATAAATAAAAACTTTGATTCTCGAAATCTGTTTAATTTAAAATCAAGAATGCTCGATAGTTGATTATCGTATCGTGATAATTAAATACTTGCGAATCGATTAATCGTACCGTACTCCGGCAATTTGTTTCGGCTAAACTCGTGCCGTACAGTAATTTAAATGAATTCGAACTTTGTATTATTCAAACTCGTAAAAAAAAATATTTCGGCTAAAATAGATTGGCATCAGAACTTGAAAGTGAACTACTTTCCTACATTACTACACCCTTAAACTCTTTGTTTGCAATAGGAAGGAAATCAGCTGTTTTATTCAAAGTGCACATAGTATGTATATTTGTATCACGGTATTATTGGAACACGTTTTTTACATCTTTTTATAATCGTTTCAAGATAATTCCGTTGTTCAAAGCTGTTTGCAGTCATGGATGAAGACATGGTATATTGTCCGTTAAATAAAAATCATAGGATGATCAGACATCGGTTGGCAGCCCATATCATTAAATGTGCCAAGAATTACAGGGGACAACGGATGGTAAGATGTCAATATAATGCATGCCATTTGGTACCGGAACACGAAATGGTTCAGCATTTAAGGAACTGCACAGATTTTATTAATTGGATGCAAACTAAAACAGTTGATTAAAATCGACACATTAATAACAACAATCACCATTAAATACTCAACAGAGAATCAAATTGAGAAGCATAAAATGAATTCCTACTGAATTATAATATCTAATCTTTTATATTGAATAAATTGTTAAATGTAGAACAATAGTAGTTTATAATTAGATATTCGTTGGTAATTATTAGAACCATTAGTTATTATCTATTTTATAGTATGCAGAATAATCTCAGTATGGGCACACCCACAGATAATATTAGAATTGCCCTATAAAGTTACAAAAGTTGAGTCATAAATGATGCAATTTAATGTTAATACGTAAGAAACAAACTTTGCTTTTGATTGTCCATCTCCTATTTGTGGTTCTGGTGTTGGTATTGGTTTATTGTCAGGCCAAACTTGGACTTCTTTTATCCAATCATCGTAATACGCAACATCAGTGTAGACTCCTGGTCGACCGGCGCGAGCACATCCATAACCCCATGATACCACACCAGCTTGCTGATCGTTACAAATTAATGGTCCACCAGAATCGCCCTAAAACTCCTTTTATGTTAAATTTTTATATAATTGTTTCAATAATATACTTTGCATGAATCCTTTTTCCCTTTGACAAATCCAGCACAAAATGATCCAATTTGAACGTAACCATGATAAACACGAGATCCGTTGCACCATTTTAAATTTAATATATTTACATTTGTAGCAAGCAAGACTCCACTTACATCTCCTTGCTAATAAGTTATTCCATATAATTAATTTTGATGATATACTATATTTAAGAGTATTTTATTTAGGGAACCTCTTTAGTCAATCCCCAACCGGCAACTCTACAACTGGTTTTTTCAACTGGCCTCAAAGTTGCCAAAGCAATCGGTTTGATACAATTTGAGAAAGGAATAACTATATCAGTCTAAAATAAATATTAAAATTAACACAAGAAGTGTAATTTACAAAACAGGGAATATGAGTGTTACCCGGAGAATTGCAATGTCGTGTTTTAACTTTCTACGATCAAATTGGGGATGTACAAATACAGAGGAGACCTTGCGCATTAAACGATCTGCACTTGATCCACGGAGAATAACATCTCCCATGAGTAAGCAAAACTTTAAAGAAAAATGAAGGTTTAACAACTTCGTTATTATGTTGGACATAATATCTAACAGTTCTTGGGTGTCCAACGAGATTTTGCGAATTGGTTACACAATGGGCTGCTGTTAACACATGTCGATGGTCAATTATAGATCCACCACAATAATGCATAGAATAATAACAATATTGAATTGATACCTGAATAAATGGATTATGAATTACTACAGAGTAAATTAGGAATCTCAAATAACAGACCATACTTTTGATCTCACAATTGGGAACGAATGAGCCACCGACAATGTTTGGGTCCAACGTGACCCCTCGTCTGGATTTCGCAAATCTATTTTCAAACTTTTGATCGGAGGGCAAAATCTTAACTATCACAGGAAAAGAATTCATATTGTTGAATCCAAAGCTAATAATTTAATCGTAGGGATACTCACATAAGATTATGGTCAGTAAAATTAATTCTCGCATTTTTCTCGGAATTTTTAAAATTACCATCGTTTATACTTCGTTTTCAATGACACCTTCGGATTGCCGAACTCTTGTTTACAAAAAATCTGTTTATTTTTGGTCCGCCGGTAAAACATAATTGAAATCAATTAATTAAAAATGGGTGATTGCAGTGACCAGGACATCAGATCTGTGTTCGAGAGATATTCCAACTGTTTATCCAAAGAGCAGGAAAATCGAGAAGTAAGCATAAATTGTATTTTGTTATTGTTATCATTCCGTAATGTTAATTGACTCTTGGAATCGCAGCAAATCAGGAACATCGTTGGTGATATTGATAAAGCGACAACAGAAGCATATACGCATTTACAGGTGATTCATATGCAATTGGAAGCAGGTAAATAAATTCGCACAGTTTAAATGGACTATTGACTTATTGGTAATTTATCATTAGTGGGTAAAGCGTGTTTGGATGCTCGTCAGTGTTTTGATAAATGCCGGCAAGGGTATGAGAAATTGAAGAATATTATCGCCGACGGAGATTATTACAAGTATCAGGATCAGTGGCGGTTCGTCACCCAGAAAACAGTATTTCTTATAGCGTTGACCATCTATTTGGAGAGTGGTATTTTAGTGACTCGTGAAACAGTTGCGGAAATTCTTGGTAGTAAGTATCTATGATGGATAGAAAGTGATAATTGAATACTTATTGTATGTAACTTAATTGCTTTTCAGTGGAAGTTTACCAAGAAAACGGATTCCATTTGAATGTAGAGGACTACCTATTTGGTTTGTTGCAATTAGCTAATGAACTGTCCAGATATGCAGTGAATTCTGTGATTCTCAAAGAGTATAGTAGACCTGGTTTAATCTACAAATTCTTAACAGATCTGAGTATTGGATTCTCATTACTGAACCTGAAAAACAGTGGAGGACTTCGGAAGAAGTTTGATGGTTTGAAATATGATGTTACTAAAGTTGAAGAGATAGTGTATGACCTCAATATACGTGGATTAGTTCCAACAATTCCGAATTAAATAATTAAAATGAATTAAGAATTCTTGTATGACTTTGAATGAGCTTTCTAATTGGATTCCAGATTACTCAAATACTTCCAGGTATCATTTAGGTTCTCGGCTACCGTATTATGTTGAAATTTGTTTCAATTTTATTAGGTAATTTGAACATATACTGAAAAGATAATTATTCTTTCTTTTGATTATAAGACTGGGCACTAAGCCCATGTGCTTAAAATAATTAATTCATAGAATGAATTACAATACTGGGTACTAAATAAAAATGTGAATTCAAAAATACCACCGCTTGTTTCATTAAACGTCACTTTGACAAGTGGTACGTGATTATTTGCATTTAAGGTTATATTGATGTGTTTTTATAAAACAGATAGTAGTTTTATGAGGTGAAAAGTTGAAACAGTTGAGGGATTAAATAGTTTTCAAGCAGGAAATATGGCTCAACACCACGAGCCACGAATAATGGTGTTCCGGCCGACCTGGGAAGAGTTTCAAAACTTTCCAAAATACATAGAATATATGGAATTGAAGGGTGCTCACTATGCTGGGTTGGTAAAGGTACTGTATTTAATCAAATCCGATTTGCGGTGGTATTTCGGCGGTCGAACCACATACACAACACCCAATTGTTTTGTAAATATTATGTTTATAAACACCGTGAATGATTTTATAAATACTTTTAGATAGTTCCACCTGTGGAGTGGATACCCAGGAAACAAGGATATGATGTGAATGATATAAATATTACGATACCAGCACCGATTAGCCAAGAGGTGTCCGGTAAATTGGGTGTCTACGAAGTGATGAATGTCCAGCACCGATCAATAACAGTGCAACAGTTTAAAGAGAAGGCCAACTCGGAGCGGTATGCTACACCCAAACATTTCGATTATGATGATCTTGAGAGAAAATTTTGGAAAAATGTAACATATGTATCACCAATTTATGGTGCAGATGTTGCCGGTTCACTTACTGATCGTGATGTTACCGTTTGGAATATTAATTCGCTTGGAACAATACTCGATTATGTGAACAAAGATTACGGGATATCAATCGACGGTGTAAATACTGCTTATTTATATTTCGGTATGTGGAAGACGACATTTGCATGGCACACGGAAGATATGGACTTGTATTCAATTAATTTTCTTCATTTTGGTGCACCAAAAACTTGGTATGCTATTCCGCCGCGATACGGACGGAAATTTGAACAGTTAGCTCGGTCATTATTCCCCGAAGTAAGCAATAAATGTAACGCATTCTTAAGACATAAAATGACTATGTTAAGTCCACAAGTATTGATTAGAAATGGCATACCATTTAATAAAATTACTCAAGAGCCCGGGGAGATAATGATAACATTTCCTTTTGGATATCATGCCGGATACAATCATGGTTTTAACTGTGCGGAATCAACAAATTTCGCTTCACCGCGGTGGGTTGAATATGGTAAAAGAGCGTCACATTGTCACTGCAGGTACTATAACATCGGCCATAATTAGATCACACATTATTATAATTTTTAATCTTATTAGGAACGATATGGTAAAGATCTCAATGGAAACCTTTGTGAAACGTTTCCAGCCAGACAGATACGATAATTGGTTGATGGGCAAAGATTTGGGTCATCACCCGGAGGAACCAGAGAGATTTACGTTTGCGCCAAAACCAGAAATTGATAAGTACAGTTTCAATAAGGCAAATGACACGGAAGTGAATCAGAAGAGAAGCTGCACAGGCGATGGATTTGAATACAATTTGGCGCGAAAGTTGTGAGTATTGAAGACAAATGTTAAATTTTTTAGCCGGCTAATTGTTCCATATTTTCAGACGAGTTAATGTTAAACGTATGAATACAGCCAAATCATTACACGATCAAATTGCTGAAGCATGGAATCAGTTAGAAGGCGGAACTTGTGAAAATTTGATATCGCCAAATAGTTCAGATACCAAATCTACAAAATACGAGATAAATCGTATCTATGTATCGGAATATTAGCATACCTATTGATCGAATGCAATTTATGCCAAGTTTTAATAATAATTTCATTTATTAATTATGTTCAAGTGATATAGAAGATAAATTGTAAATTAAGATAATTTTAATGATTAGATAACAGTTGTGTATTATATTGTAGAATAAATATTAGATATCATGTAAATCTAATATAGGATATTCAATGTTTGTTTTTTTAATTTCTAGATTTAATTAAAATATAAAAACCAACTGAAATTGTTAAATGTGGAAAATGTATTATAATTTCTTATATGTAAGTTACATGACATATGTGTATGCAAATTATTAAATAAATGCATTTTAAATAACATTCATAGATTACATCTCTTGTGTCTTATTAATACTGGATGATGAATATTCTGAATATTATTCCAATTAAGGGTTTAATTTAATTCTGAAACGGGGCAATGATAAGTATGGTATATTATGCAAATTCTCAATCAAATGAAATGATGAATTTGTTTCGTTCAAATGGGTCCATTATTTCAATTTAAACTCTATTCAAACTTTTCTTTAAATTTTGCAAATATCGTTTTGGGATATTGGGACAATGATATTGCCACGTGGTTTGAGTCTTTACTCATTATAATTTCTACATGCCTTCTTACGGCGAATTCGCTTTTTATTAATTGTCAATATAAAATTAAATTTTAAATGTGTTCAACGTAAACAAATTGATCGAATCCTTTTTTTCTGTAAAATGAAAAAAAAAAAATAAATAAAAAGTTAATACCGAAATATATCGGATCACCGCATTGAAGTACGGTGATCCGATTTATTGAAGATTTTTCAGTTTGTTTATCTATTCTAAATGTATAGTGCAGTGCAATTATTGAATTTTGTGTGAGTACCTGTGAAGGACCTGTGGGACTAATTTCTTCTTTAATGGATCAACCACCATCCTCCGGTTTTAGTTCATCCTGCTTGTTGCTTACCGAATTTGTTATCAATCTAAGGTAAATACCAACCGTTACTTATTTATTAAACATTATTTGCTATGAAACCATAAATAATCATGAAATTGATGAAATAGACAGATATACTACATTTTTATCATTTCATCAATGAAATCTTTATTGTCCCACATTCATTTCCGTAAAATGTGAATTTTATATTTACAAGTCAATTCCATTAGGAAACTCCTATTGAAAATTGATACGAGATTCCCTTCATACCAAAACTACGATTATGCAAACTTTACATATTGACCCGATTATCATTTACTACGTATTTAATATTTATATTTACTTGTGATGTTAATCGATTTAAATTTATTTGATCAGTTGGAGTAAAGTTTGCAAAAACGTCAATATAATCAGATATTAAAATTTCTTACTTTGGCTTATCTCCAGCATTCATATTAATTTCGTTCCTTTGGAATTTTGTTATGAACCACAAAATCAAGTTGAAATTATGACTATCGCTCTTATCATGTCTAACACTTATATTAAATACACAGTATTTACTTAAATAATTTATACAAAAAAAAATCGTTATAGAATCTAAATCGACTATTTGACATAATATCAATTTTCCATAATATATTGACTACTGAGGCCATGAATGTATGTACGTTAGTAAAATGCTTAAACTAGTTAAAAAATAAATCGTCATTTATTGAGACCATTTCACACCGCAACGATTTTACTGGGATCTACTTTGACGCGTAAGAAAACAGTATCGTCTCTAATGTATTTGTTCCGGTAGAGCAACTCATGTGATATGAAACGAGGGAAACCAAAACCTAAAGTATCTGGTTCCAT
Organism: Coboldia fuscipes; assembly: GCA_001014335.1. Classification (NCBI taxonomy): domain Eukaryota; kingdom Metazoa; phylum Arthropoda; class Insecta; order Diptera; family Scatopsidae; genus Coboldia; species Coboldia fuscipes. The sequence goes on along the minus strand of JXOR01000493.1, from coordinate 88,466 downwards.
CGATGGTCTTTGGAAATTTTGCCATGACGGATCTGGAACGAATGATTCACTGGTACCACCTTGTCCACCACTATGAAGTCCCTGTTCAAACATTGTGAATGTGACTGAATGTGCGAATGGCCATTTAAGTAATGCATCATATTCTCCTGGCAATACCTTGATGTACACAGAAACGTATTTACCTTCGCCTGGACCATTGCCATTTAAGAACATTGATGCCTGTAATTTATAACCGTATTGACTTGTGTAAAACGGTGGTGACACCAGTTCAAGACCGTCTTTGGATTTAGCTTCAGTCATCTTAGCTTGCCAATCACTAATCTTCCATAGCAAAGTACCTGTATAATTTGTGCTAAGTTTTGTGACAGCATTTTTCAACATTTGTATTTGTTGTCCCTGACGATTGGATAATGCTACCATCATGGTGAGATGTGATGTAGTGTTTGCTTCTAAATGTGATTCAAGTAAATGACGTGGTCCTCTATAACGGCAGCCAGCTTCTTTAAATGAACACGGCATCAATAAAGCTTTGCAGTCATCTCTCAAATGTGAATCAATTTCTGCACGTGGAATGGACCCAATCTCACACCGTTGAGGACATGGAATTGGACTTCTTGGACAAGTGGCGCCATGCGTAGCCAATGTATCCGCAGAGAATTCTCTACTACAATGGGGACATCGTCTCATCCGTTTACTGCAATCCTTATTTCTATGAATCGACATTCGACCGCGTAATACTCGAGCCCCACATTTAGATTCACAATAAACTGGTTCCTCATCACATGTTCCACAATGATCTTCCAATTCATGACCAGAAAATTCTTTATTGCAAAATTCACAATTTGCCTGGCGCTGAGTGCAAGTATATGCTAAATGTTCAGTCATTAAAATTCTGGTAATTTGTGATCCACAATTATTTGGACATGGAATGGCATCGTGTTTACATGTATTTAAATGGGCCTAAAATAAAAACAATAAATGAAATGTAAATATTTTGAAGAGAACGAGTAATAATTGTTATATAACTAATTTAATGAAAGGTCTTATTTAAAATTAGCCAGCTGATCAATAATGAAGTCAATTATGGAACCATATAATTAATAACTGGAAATTTAAAAATTTGTTCCATATAAACTTAACGCATATACGTTTGATTAACCAACCCACGCAGTAAATTAGATGTGCCGCAATTTTTGGATATTTAATAGTAAAACAAAGTTGAACTGGCGCAATTACTAATGAGATCTCATGGCATAGAAATCTCATTTATGTATAACGACAAAATTTGAATGTTATTTCAGTTTTGCAGTCCATCATTCATCACTACTTCTCGTGATTAATATCCAATTAAACAAATAATTTTAGTATAATCGTAAAAAGCATTAGTTTTCACCTGCTAATTGATTGCAAAAGGTCGTTTAATATATTTTACATTTATGGAAAATTTACTCGAATACGTACTTAACTCTCTATTAATGCTATGGACATTTAATTGTTTGCTTATGTGGGCAGACATTGTGAGTCTTGTTTCAAATAAAATTGAATACTTTTTTTGTCTGTCTTTTATTTAAAATACAAAAAAACCAAAGGCAATACAACGTTAAAGTCATTGTCAGTTAAAGAACGTTAGTCCAGCCAGGTGGCATTATACTGTCTAATGGGTATGCAAATGACTCTGTCGCTAGCTTTTAAAACATGAATTACTATGTGATGTTATCAAACAGAATATATTGAATAGATTGATCCGGTGAGCACATCATTCAGCTCAGCATTTAATATTTAAATTCGTCTAAGGTCAACGAACATCCAATTATTATATTTAAATAAGATCTATTTAAGTAATTTATAAAAATAAATAAATAAATGGAATTACCTTAAGTTTACGCAAATCATCTGACCATTTGCATCCTTTCTTACGATGAATACAAAACACTACTGATTCGGATGCATTGGATGGATCTGGTATCTGAAATTGAAAACATATATTTGAATTCATTATGGTAATTAAGTAATATACATAAAATGTATATTAAATTGTGTTCATTATTAATTGTCTTAGAATGTGGATACTCAATTGTTGAATATTTCTGTTAAACGTGATCATATCAAAATTTAATTTATTTTATTGGTGTGTTTGATGTTGTGGGAAAGACCTCCACCTTGAATATTCTATATATTTATGGTAAACATATGCAATTGCTTATCGAATGATTGGTTATAGAATCCAGTGTCAATGGAGGTCACCGGAAACGGTTACATTTCACTGTCTATAGGAGATCATATGAATAAAATTACTTTGTATTTTATTCAATTACAAAATGCTTATTCAACAGATTCCAAATCAAAGAAAGGTAACATGAAAAGAGGGAACCAAAAGAAACAGATTACATGATTTAACTTATGTGAATCCGTTCACGGATTAAGAATAAATGTAAATAATGAATAATGTGTTAATCGTTATACACCACTACAGTTGGGTTGGTTTTTTTATTTTATATTTTGATTATTAATATTGCAAATGGTTTAAATGTGCGTTTGATGATGGAGCCTGGGAAAAAAAAAATCATCTATCGCAAATAAAACATTTAGTGGCTTCAACTACATAACTAATTTGAATAAAACTGAAAGATCCAGTCATCATTTACAATAAATTTTTTTGATGAGAATGTATTTGAATCTGATTAACGATTCGGTATGCTGTAGATGAAACTCATTTTCATAAGTTGTTTATGTTCTGTATTTAGAAATGTATGGTTTCAATATACCTGTACTACCCGGTTAAATGTATTCGCAAAATTTTTTTTTTTTTTAGGAGAAAGAAATGGAAATAACTTAAAATGTTATAATCTTGTGTATAAACGGATGAATAAATTCCCATGCACAACCAATATGACGAATAATCTGCGGTATATTTAATAAATATGGTTAGACTTTATGGGCTGTTATAGATATACGAGTATTATATTATTTTGTTAAGCGGACATGGTTTATGGTAAAACACCTATAATACATTCAAAACAATATAAAACGAATTATATACATTTTATAAGTGAACGGTTTTGTCTTGTACCTGACGTAAACTATATCATGTGTTTCGAAAGTTTTATATATTTCAGTTATGCGATTTAAGATTCTTGTTTTATACTTTGCTAATTTTTACATTGTTAGTGTCTGCTAAATCAATACAACAACTTAAGACAAAAAAAAAATGAATTAACAACAAAACTTGATTTGAGAAAAGGAATGAATTAATTGTGATATGAGTGAAGAACACTGTGGAGTGGATTAGTCATCACAATTTGGTCAAGTCAATTATCAAGTTTTATTCGTCCTTCTGATCATTTCAATCGGTTACGATCAATCTGAGATCATACAACTTTGATTTTTTATAGTTTTTTATATAATGGAGTCGCATGATATTTTCACATGATTATGCTTATAGAAATGCATAGCATTGGCTTTATTAAGCAATACAATAATTATGGGGGGAATCGAATTTGCTGAATAATAAATTCTTAGTCGGTGGAAAATTGACGGTATGGATAGAGTGAAACTAAACATATTGAATGGATAACCAGTATTTAGTGGTCCGTGGAAATAACTCTTTAGAAAAACATAAAATCATCAGCGATCTAATACTGCTACGATTTAAATCTATTGTTTGGTAACTAATCATTAAAAGTTTTCAATATCGATGTAATTATCGGATATTTAACGGATTGGTTCGAAGTAGTTGTTTAGTTATTTAGAGTATGGCACATAATTATAATACTAACAAAGACCTGATACTCTTATTGTGTGCCCACGGTGAAATATCTTTGCTGGTGAGGAATTTAAAATGCCACCGTAGTGTATATTTTGTAAACAGATTGGAAAATTGTTTACTATAATTTTGAAAATTCTTAATAACTCAATTGGGCCATTTCTTTCAATATGTAACTATATGGAAATGTTTACAAAAGAATTCGACCAGACATTTTTGTGAATAATAGTATATTACTTATAGCGGCCAATGTAAGGGTAGCTGCATTGAGTGGGGATAACTTCAACGAGCTTTAGCGAGTTGAGGTTAACCACGAAATGAAGCTATACTTGGCTGCTATAAGTCAACATTTTATTCCCAATTGAGGGGAAAAGCTACGCTTCAGCCTATGTGAGCTTCAAGGTTTATATGACGAATAGATTTATATCGTGTATCGTCGGATGGTTCTGTTGTGGTAAAATACTTTACCTTATTAGCCGAAGAAGTTTTGCGATAATATTTGTATGGGAATTTAGTAACATCAGTGGAGAAACGTGATTTTCGTGTCCACTCAAATGTATGGAAAAGCCGAAGTTTTTCCCCTCAATTGTGAATAAAAACATGAAATAAGATCTGATCGTAAATGTTTCTTCTTTCTGTTGGTGTTATCAGTAGACATAAGTGATATTCTTTTCTTGCTGTGATTTCATACATTCGATCATTCTTTTGAAGATACGATGGCATCCACCGACAAAGAGAGTGTCAGTATTATCAACAATATTATTGAGAGAACTAAATTGATGATTCAAACCAATTCCGATGGACATAGTTCAACGCATTGTGTAAGATATCTCTTGACATGCCTATCAAGATAAGGACCAATACCAATGTTGTGTTTTGAATTGCAAAGAATTAGTCATTCATGGTACTATTAACGTTCACAAGATGCTTGGTAGTAATAAAAACTATTTGGAACGACTGAGCCCAAAATATGAAATATAAAAAAAGACGAAATAATCTTAGACGGGTATAATGTGATATACATCTTAAATAACAAGAGATGGATTCAACATAATTTTCTCAAACAAACAGTCAAAAACTATTATTGAAATAATTTACATCATCACTGGAAAGAGGTTTAATTCAAATTGAAAATTATTGAGCATTTAGTATCGTTAATTTCGTAGTTTCAGTTGATTTCTATTTAAACCCAAAGAGTACGTGTGCTTAAAACCATTAGATCTGTAATATTTATTTATCATTTCCTTATACAGTGGTTTCAAGTGGATTTATAATGTTCCATTACGCAAGAGAACAAGTCGTGTTGTCGCTTCACTACTCCATACATAAGTATTTTATAAGAAATAAAGAAATTGTTTAAGAAATATTGTTAGGAACATATAATCACAATGCTTACTAGTTTCATCAAAATCAGTTTCGATTATATTTATTCTATGGCCGTGTTTCGATGAAAAGAAGCAAGTAGATGAAGAGAGAGTATGTTACTCTTTAACAGCAACATTATTGAATCACCTATCCATACGGCATTCAAAGGAATTTTTATTATTTATCTGGGATTTCAAGATTTGTACTCTCTTATTGAATGAAATTTTACAGCATAACACAAAGCTACATAATTTCATGTTTAATCTTACGTGTTTCGTGTTTCTCACTTAAGTTCAATAATGTTCATGGGAATACATAGAATCAAGTTCTTAGTCTTAGGTACTGGTATTGCAATCAATTTATGAATTTTATTGTGGCATTAAATGCAGTAGTTTATGAATTACTGTGGCTTTGTGAAGGCCTCAAGATATTCATGTTATCTTGGTGAATAGGACGTTGTAATGTTAATTTAACCGAATATATTGAAAAGTTGAACGATCAAAGAAGGCACGTTACCACTGTATGGTATAAAAGAACTGCAAAAATATACTGAATGTAGTTTATTCGTAAACGAATACTAATGCAATTATATGAAAACGAAATATAATCACCAGGTGATGAAATTCCATGTTCAGTGGAATGCAGAATTTCTATATTTGAATGAGGGGAATATGGAAACAGTTATAGATGATATCAGAATCATTCACTATCAACCTTTCTGTTTTATATGGATTTTACCATTTGAATTTAACAAAGAATTCAGTTCACATTGTGTGTCCTTGTATCAAATTTCTGTTATTCGGGGTGATGGATTTATCCCAACTACATTATGAACTATGGTGAATGTTTTACCCCCGAATAAACACACATTTCTAAATGTTTCATTTGAATGATTTTTCTATAAACTTACAATTTGGCTAATATCTTTTATTGGGATCGGTGATGTTTGTGATTTTCTTGGCGGTGTCTGTGGTGGCAATAAATTAGATGATGGCGGTGTGATTGGATGTACATTTAATGTGCATTCCTTTGAGCTACGATTTGGTGATATCCTAGCTGGAAAGCTCAGTGTCTTGGTCCACTGAGATAAACTCCTAACCATTTTATTATAACTTTTTGTTGACTCAATTTTGATAAATTTTCTATTTTTGTTTAACTTTTGAGTGTATTAACAACACAATATGTCACTCTATTTCTTTCTTCTATAATAAATTTTTAATTATGGTTCACATTCACTTGGAAATTAATGAAATTTCCTGTTACAAATTCTTATAATTCACCGAACTCTTAAATTATTAATCAAACCGTGAAGTATTCTAAACTTTTATGTGATCACGAAAGCGAAACGAAATTTATTATTGTTATATCTTTTCAAACGTTTGGAATGAATGTTACTTAAAATACCGAATTTAAAAAAATTAAATTTCTTCTAGGTATACACTGCGACTGGTTATGTTCGCGGTCTGTAAGCAACTGAAATGGGTCTATCGAAATAAACAGATTTTAGTGAATGTCGACTGTAAACGACTGAATATCTCTGGCAGAGATATACACCATAAGGCAATGGTTCCATACATAACAAGGCGAATAATCGTATTGTTAAACTTAGCTGGCAGAGTCTGGTTATTTGGGCCGGTTTCTACAGACAATATGCATATGCCATCGATATAGGATCCGATTCCATTTGGCCACACGATCTAAACGAATCGAAATATGAGTGAGAAAACAGAGAACAACGGTCAATTCAAATACATTGGAAGATCAGCAGGTACGAAGATAATTTTTTTTTAATATAATTATAACACGTTTATTTGAGTTCTAAATCGGTCGATCGTAAAAAAGCATTAAAGAATTATTGAATGAATTTGTGAGTCAAGAGCCGAAATACTGAGGTCGTTTGCAATGTTGTTGAAAGAGAAGTTGTTATTTTTTTATGTTTTGTGTATACAGATAGTATTGTATACACAACCAGGTAAATAATGTTGAACGTAATACACTAAAGAAAGTTATATTTTTATTTGTAACATAAAATGAATGGTCAGCAACTAAAGGAATGAATATACACATTATATTAATCCCCATAATTACTTATACTACTTTTAATCTTGTGTGCACTGGAGCAACTGAATAACAGTAGAATATCCACAATATAATATCATCATCAGTTTAACTATAGATAAATATGGGATAATGCGTTGTTTGATGGTCATATTTATGTTTAATTTTTAATGAGTAGAGAGCATCCGAACGTATTAAAAACAACACCGGTGTTCGTAAATACACCAAACATGTTAATTAATTAGAAATTATAAAATTCTTAAAATTTATTCTTTCCAAGAATGATTGAATTTAAATTGTGGTAAAATACTGAAAGAAATTACCATCATCACTGTTTAAGATTTCTTGTTGATTTTTTTCTAAAACAAAACCTCAAATGAATAAAATATGATGGAAATAAATCGACAGTGAAGAGGCATGTCTGTGGTTAGATTCATATGGATCGTAGTAGAGTAATACACACAAATTCTGGAGATAAGTTTCGTTTAATGGCAGATGGTAATTTTATTATTCATCCGTATCGTTTAGACTACTATCCAATGGCCTATGCATTGCTTTGAGTTGGTATCCTCTAATGAAATCTAAATAGAATATTTATTATGTAACAGAAATTTGATACATTTACGTTCCTTTTTGGTTTCTATTTATTTGGAGAGTGATTTTCATCTCAGTCGGTTCTAAATGTGGAGACAGCATTTAAATTTTTGTATATCAATTGGATTGTGGGATAGATTAAGTTTTTACTATTCCTACTGAAATTTAATGCAATTAAATGAAATTATTGTCAAATGGATAATCTGTTTAATACTAATGTTTCAATCGGTTTTTCTTACTCTGCACTCTGTTCCATGAAACAGTTCACATCAGGTTCTTTTTTCATGCTACTAATATGAAGTAGTTATTACTTCTTGAAGTTTACTTGATAAAAAAATAGTTCTCTCGTTAATGGTATTAAAATTAAGTGAGATGTAATGGAAAATTATTTGAATTTCTTTCTCACCGATGAAAAAAGTAGTGAAAGAGTTGGATTTTTAATAAATTGAGAAAACGATTTTCATTGTCAAAAGAATTCATTCGTTTTCTTTATTTATGAATTTTAAAATCTTCATCAAGTAAATTTTTATTTAATCGGAATTTAGTATTAAATTGAATGTAACTGAAATTCCGTTAATGTTTTCAGTTAACATTATAATTTACCGGTAGAGCACTTTCATTGTACACAATCATTATTACGGTTATCTCTCCCGTATTCTAATGTATAATTTTCTGTATGATTACATTTCTTTTTTTGTTTATTTTAAATATGCAATAAGCGGTTTTATTAAAATCATGAGCCATTTTGGTAATATCTGACCATAAAGACCCACAAAGGAACCTTTAAAGTATCGTATATGGATTTTTAGATCATTTTTTACAATTGATTTACTTTCTTTTGTTTGGGTTTAATTAGACTACGTTAGGCGTTAATTTTTCTCGAGGTCTCTTTAAAACTATGCTACAGTAGAAACTGAACAAACGGTACAATGCAATGAGAATGCATAAAAATCATTAGTTATTTGTATATTAAACAAAACATTGGGATATCATCATCATTAATTTATAATTATCGTTTGGTTATTTGAATAATATGCATACTGGGCGGTCAATATTTATAACATGAACATTTATTTGGGCCGTTAATTAGACGATGTAATTACACTGTACAAAACATGTCATTTAACAACAACTTACTTTTCTTCTCATTTGTTGTGCGATTTTTCATTTTCTTCGTTTCTTTGGTGTTTATATTTGTACAAGGTTAGCGGTACGGTAAGATAATTTAAAAACATAAAAACATTTCAAAACCATTTAAAATGGGATTTTGCATTAATGGCTTCTTTAAATATTATTTTTGAATTGTAGTTGAAAAAGAAGTCATAAATAGATGGGTACCATAGCTAAATAATATTTAAAAGACAAAATAACGTTGGCGTATTATTCATTTATATGTGGATATAGAATTTCCTTTTTGAGAAAGTCTAGAATTTCTTGTTCTTGATGATCATAGCAAAATAAAGAAACGAAAAAAAAAATTATATGAAAATACATCGGTATAATGAATCAGTGGAATTGATTTTCATATAAATGAAATTAAATAAAATTCGCATGAATTGCATTACGATTTATTAAAATGCAAATTCCATAATCTAAATCCGCAATCTTTCAAGTCTTACCATTTTGGTGTTTTATGTTCATAATATTGAATAAAATGAATTTAATTCAGGTTAATTAAGAATCAGTGTGACATATTATTAATGTCCAATTGTCTGTAATTGGTGAATTCACAGTTACTCCAATATGAGTTTATAGAATATTTAAATTTGTTTTGCTTCCAATTTTACCATATGTTTTATTTCACACTTGCCTAAGTTTCATAGAATGAATGATATGGATAGTTTCATGCCGAGCAGCCCTGTGTTGTGAGTTTCTAGTGAATTTTAAGTGGATTGCATCGCAGATGGATGTTTAAATGGCATTCCATTATTATACCAATGGGGTGGAAAATAGTAAATTGATTGTGAAGTGGTACTCCGATCGGATGTGGAAAGAATGTAGTTATGAGGGTTTTTCCAGTTTTTTTTTATATTCAAAATTTACCACTTCCCTCTTTAAATTGTTGAATAATTATATTCCATTGTTCTGGCTCAATTCGGTTGGGGGTTGAATATGATGAATAAAAAACAACATTATCAAACCACCAACGATTTCGAATATGCGTTAAAAATCATAGAAATGGTTTCCTAACATTATGAAACATTTGTAGAAATTCGTTAACCGTCAAATGTGTCCAAATGTGCCATAGTTTATGAGTACTATCGATTTTATTCTACTGAATTCAGGTAGATCCTACCTAACAAAAAACGGTTCCAACCTTTAGCTTAATTCAGTGATAATATCATTCTTCGATTTGCGTAAACATGCTTGATCATGTTGATCATAAAAGCTAAATCCCAGGTAAAGGCCGCAAAAGAAAAATTCAAGTTACACCTTCAGTTCATCATATTGAATGAAATCCACACTTGAATTTAAACGATATATTCTTTCATTCTGTTAGTAAACTGGTGAATACAACAAGCTGTAGTACAAATTTCCTGAAAAACGAGACACACTGTGAAGCAATATCTTTTGTGTGTTATTTAAAACACTCTTTTTTTTTTAAAGATATAACCAAGATACACAAAGAAATTGAACAGATGATACTGTTAAGAAGGAATCAATGTTGGTATTAAATACAAACACCGTGAACAATTTGAATAGAGAGAGAGAGGCAGTTGAATGAAAAACATATAGAAACCAAATGGTAAAGAATGTTGGGCGCTGATTTTAACAAAAGATGAGAAATATTGCGATTAATATACAAAGAAAATAATGAGACTATGAAATAGTAGATAAAAAATTGGATTTAATGGTTTTCCTGTTCAAGTTGGCCAATGATTATATTTATTAATATTATTATATGATCGTATTTTTTACCTGTAAAGAAGATAACTGAATTGAAAATTGAAGATGTTGTCGCACATCAAAGTATTTGATCGTTAATGGATGATAAAGGAAATTAAATGAATTCACCTGGATGAATAAAAATACTATGTAGTTAATCGAATGGTTCTGCCTGTTCAATTTATTCGAGTATCTGTTTCTAGTCGAAATGGTATCAGAGTGTTCTTTGTCACACTTCGAGACTTAATCAAGTCTTAATGAGCGCATCGCACTCTGACACTTTTCAATCGTTTGGACTGTGTGCCATTGGAATTAGAGGATAAGATAAGAAGCCTAGCTAAGGTTATAGCAAATTTCAAATTGCAGGAATATAATCACATTGGATTAAGATATAATTGTAAATCCGTTGAATATATTTATGAGGTAAGACTTTGGAATGCCCGGTCAATGATATTACCTATTATAAATGGGGAGTCAAGAAGTCACAATATAACCATATTTAGTGGGCTTGTTATATGTGAAAATTTAAATACAATATGACTGTTGATATCAATTACCCAAATGGTGAATTTTATTAAATACCGGACATATCTCATGGTTAATAGTCCATCAAATGAATTTTAATTTTTAACGCTAATAAACATTGTATATTAATTAAATCACGAGAACGAGAAGCAAACGTACAAGAAAATAAAAAGAAAAACAAAATTCAAAATTAAATAACAGAGTTCATGATTACTTCAAATTGATCTTAGACTGAATCTTGTTAAGAAATATTTATTAATTTTAATTTTATTCATTGGCCATTGAATGTAATGCATATTACATAAATTTTATGGAAATTATTTAAAATGACTTCCAGAAAGGAAATGAGATACCAAAAACAAAAAAAATAAAACTAAATACAATAAAAGAACAAAATATTGAATTGTAATCAACTGGAAGAATGCATAAAACAATTTTAATATGTGTTGTTTGCGTGCACTGTGAATAGAATGTATAATGCAATGCTGATTACTTACATTTCAAAACAATTGAATATAAGATATGATTATGAAACAAAACAACGGATAATGATAATCAGTGGAAGTTGTTGGCGCTTGATGAAGTTCGTCGTTTGAAATCTTTCATTTCAGTGGGCACTTCATATCATAGGCGGGTGGTTGATGAATGATTCCTTTTTGCTGAGAATTTTTCGGGGAAAATTACTTTAAATTAGCAGTATTGATACACATTCACATGTATGTAATCGGAATTTTTTTTTAAAAAATTATATGGCCTAAAGCGTTTTCGGCCTCAGACAATGGAAATGTGTTTATTTGGATTAAATATACAAAAGGAAGGGAGCAAAAAAAAAAAAAATTGTGTTGCTTTTTATTGTAACGAAACGATCAATGGATAACATCTGCCGATCAGTTCAACCTCATTCTGGTGGCATACACAACTGAGGAATACTTTAACGTTATGGTCACCCAACAACGGACACATAAAGATTTAATTTCGATCAACCATGTGTTGACCAAAATGAAAATAAATTTAAGGCAGCTGTAATCAAAGAAATAAAATAAAATTTTAAAGATCTCTTTCTCTATTTATATGATGTTTTTATGAGACAATTGAAAATCAGTTGTAAGATCACGTTTAATTGTTCAGTTAAGTGTTAATGTATTGTGGGAATGATCTAACAATAACACATGCCACTGTGACCTTATGCATAGTGATACTGAACACCATGATCAGTTTTATTATGAAATTCCTAACTGATGAGTCTACGATATATTGCAGTTCGAAGGAGACATGTAATAAGTGTGACTTTAGTGCATCATCACCAACAAATTAATATGTCGCAATAAAAAATGTTTACCAAAGTCAATGCACTTCAAACTGAATAATAAAAATTCTTAAATATATTTTCTTTAAATTATTTACTCTGGAACTAAACGATTCTGTTGTGAAAGACCAAGTTATAAGAATAATTCTCATAATGTCACTTATAATGGAGCTTGTTTGAAAATAAACGAATAATTCTTGTTTGGTTTTGTGTATTTAACTTTATGCTATTTTGTAATTTGCATTTTATAAATTTCATTAAAGCAAAGCAAAAGCAAAAAAGCAGAACATAATCTGAATTCCTTTAAGATTTTAAAAGTATTTTAAATATATTATGTGAAGACAAGCACTGAGATAATCTGCATACCAAAGTGGTAAAAGTGTTCCTCATCGTTGGCTTATTATAGCGGATCTGCCCGAAATTTAATATAAGTACCCAGATTATAATAAGAGAGAAAATTTTAATATAAAAATAAGCAAAACTGGTAAAGAGAGTAAGAGAAGCCCAACCAGAATTGGCAGCGAAAGACAAACGGTTGGCTAAAGCACCTTAATAAGCTGAGGTTATATATAAGAGAACGACAATTTCTTATAAGCAAGTTATTTGTATTAAATTGAATGACATCACCTGGCACGAATTATTTTATTAGCTTGAATATTGGAGTAATAATGAAAGAACAGGTCTAGTTTGGGATTTATACATGTTCATATTACTTTAATGATACTAGTTAGGTATATACATACTGGTACATATGTGAAAGGGCATTTACATCTCTTTTAATTTTCATAAAAAATTCTTATTACAATTATGATTTGTATATATTCAATTGTACGAAGCGAAGGCTCATTATATGATTTAATTGTGTTGATGACAAATGATGAACTTTATGTTTCACCAACCGAAGCTTTTAAGATGATCTTTAACGGTGTATGGGCACACAACAGTGGATTACATTTAAAATAAATGCAATATGAAGGAGGTTTTTTTTTTGAACTTTAATTTTCTTTTGACTGTGTTTTCATCAACTATTTTCATTCATTGTGTTGAGTGAACCCAATCTCTATGAATTTGTTTTTTTTTTTATGAAACACCATAATTCTGATAAAAATGCGATCGAAATATAAAAAGGCAGCTGCTGCTGGTCTTTTACATCTAATATTACATTCATATGTATATAATGTAAACGGAATATGTATGTTTATAATAATATTATGCTTCATGGTTGGATAATTTATATATCATGGAGCATATCCCGGTATTACAGTGGTTTTAATCATTATTTCTCGTTCATACAGATCGATAATGGGTGTATGCACTCAATTCAATATCATTAAGTAGATTTTAATTTTTTTTTGCTTTTGTATTGTTCATTGGTGTTCCTTCCTTTCCGTTTATTATTTCTGATATAATGCATTTTTGTTATTATAATATCAAATATAAACTTCTTGGTGATCGTCCATGCTGAACGGCATGCGCTCGATCGTCTTAACGCTTATATATATAATTTGCACGATTGAGCTGCTTAGAATAGCATAACGATCATTATGAATTTCTGATAAAAAAAAAGGGAAATGAATTGGTGGCCACATCCAAGGACTAAACATTATACGGTTCAGTGAATGATCAAATAGAAAATAAAGGAGTGTGAATGTATTGTCGCCCTATTTCGGTTACTAAAATTGCCACCTTGTTCAACGTATTCGATGAATTATATAAATAGAATCCTGAAATGTCATTGTCGGAACAATTGAGTCACAATTTCAACAAACATACTAATGGAACAGCAGATTGTTATATCAGAGGAGATGATCCTAAATTGTGATCAATCCCGTCATCGGTATAATTTTAGTGTAGACTAAACAATTTCGATTTTGTTGTTATTGAGAAAGGTCTTGACATTTATGCCGAATATAAAGTAGAAGAAATGCAAACATAAATCCAACATCTTTAAGGATCTAAATTTATATTAATTTTAGAGTATTTTGTGAAAGGTATTCAAAGACCATCAGTTACAGTTTCCATTAAATGATGCATAATGCCTACCAGTCGATCAGTGTGGTACGCGTGTCTTCAATTGGTTGAATTGGTACAGTTGCAGATGTCTTTTCATTTTATTGTTCCCTTTTTGATCGTTTATGGTTAATATCAAAGTGAACTTGGTAATAAATAGAACATCATAGCAGCGATATGTTAAATGATAAATTGATTTAAAGTTTATTATGAATCGCTGTGTGCAGTAACAGAGAAAAAAAAAGGATCCAACTGTCCATATTGAGAGACTAATTTATAAAAATCCATTCAACCCTCATTATAATTTTATAACTGAAAATGCAGGAGCAAAAACCGATCATAAGAGAAATTGATAATTATAGGTTTTTTTAAAGAAATATTTAGAGGAGTGAAGAGTCTACTCAGTGTTCTTGTGGAATTTATAAGGGTAGTAAAATAGGACTACAGTGTTGAGCTATTGTTATAGCACCCAAGAACAATGAAATGACGGTCTATCGGAATTCCAACAGATATAACTTAATATGAAAATTATAAATAAGATTTATCCACTGCTAAGTCTAAATATTAATTCATTGGAGTATTAGGATACGAGACAACATTAATACTTAATGTCTCATAATAGATCGTTGAGAATCATTAAATTCGAAAACATTTTTTTTTTTTAAAAAGAAATGACATTGAAATCTACATAGATACCACATTTCATCCTTTAAATAACACAAGTATAAACATTGATTCACACAGACAAGAAGGAAGTCTAAATTTAACGAGATCAGAGAAATATGTAAAACATGTGTATAGATTTCATTCACTGAGATATTTCTATTTCGTTGTAATAACTTGATGTACGACCGTTAATACCACTTGGTATATTGTAAACTACAGTTTTTTCTTCTATTAACTTGAGAACATAAAATTCTTATGGTCATGGAAATGGTATTGATAGTGAGATGCTGTGAACAATGATTACCAAATAACTCGCTGCGTGTTGCTCTATTTTACTATTATTTAATAAATAAAAGAGTGACTCAATATAGATGATTTAACATAACATGAATAGTTTGATATTGAAAGAGAAAAAAATATAAAACTGTCTCAAGTATTTTAACGATAGCCTAAATATAATGCGCCTTATATTGTTATGAAATGGTTCGATGATTAAAATGTATAAAAATAAATGATAATTAATTTCTTAACAGTGTCCCAGACCCACGCAGAGGAGATTATAATTATAATGATAATAGATCAGTTAAAAAGGGGATCAATATACAAGAGTGGAATGCAGAACACCTCAATTGTATAAGATCCGTGAACGAATTCTTTGAAAGCGATTAGTTGATTGAATTACAATTTGATTGAGAAACCTTCAAAGTTGGTTAGAAACTAATCAATTTAGAACGGCATTGCTTTTACCATGATCAGCTACATACACGCGATAAGCATAAGTCTGGTGTTATTTGATCGAGTAATTAATGCCAAAGAGCCATAAAATCGATAAATAAAGCAAATCGTCTATTTAGCATTAAATTAAACGTGAAACAAAAAAAAAAACCAATAAAGTATATTTACCATGGAGTGATTTGGGTTCCTGTTTAGTGCCGTTGTCACCTTATTTGGCACTGGATGTTGTGTAAAATAAATAGCATCAGTAACGCCTCTGCAAATGTTAAGTTATAATGATTAAAATGAGAAGAAAAGAAAAAATAAAATAAATGAATTTAGTATTAATTTATGAATTTAAATTTTGCTACTCAACTCATTATTCATTAAAAGCAACACATTTAAATGATATTGTTTTAAACGAACCCTAAATTGATAAATTCGTTGTGACTTAAAAGCATAATTGATCAGAATAATTATTACCTAATCGGATAACATATTAATTTGTATATTACGTTGGTTGTGAACTTAAAACTGATATGATCAAAGATCATAATAATTTGTAATTGTATTACCAAATCACATAAAATTACACATAGCGATTGTAATGAATTGGTATCATCCCAAATAATTTATCTTAGTTTATGGAGAGGCGCGCGTATATTATGTTGTACAATTCAATGGTAAATCAAAGAGTTTTACGTTTCGCGTGCCTACATAATTTATTTTTCATCTACGTTTTTATTTCATTTACCAAATGTTTTGTCATTTTGCATAACCATGAAAATGTCTCTGCTATAATTTGTTTAAATTTTCATTTTCTTTGATTTTCGTTGTTTGAAATGAATCACAATTTTATTTCTTTATAGAATAAGACACATTCAATGTATCATTGTTAGATCATTTAATATGCTTAAATCATGATAAATGCTATTAAACACTTTATACTTTTGTGAACATACCAATTTGGTAAAGACAATATAAATGTTACGTTATTTACATATTCTTATGCCATCTTCGTATTTGCAATTGGACAAGTCACACGTTTTTCGTTTACTTTTTCTAAATAAATTTTCTTTATATTCATTCAAAAATTCCCAGTTACCATACACTTGTAGTGTGGGTGTGGGAAAATTATCATGTTAAATAATTTTTGTTTTTGCATCTGAAAATAATAGAATGTTTAATATTGTTGTTTCGTTACTCTGTTATTTGTAATTTTTTTTTTTTTTTTAAATTCAATTTTGGTTATTTGCACCATTCTTGGATTCTCTAATGTTGTAAATGATTGGTTATGGTGTATGTGAATAATAGAAATAATAATAACACGATTAAAAGAACAACATATAAGTTTCGTTTGGTCGATGGCAAATTAAGTTCGGAACAATATTTACAGTACAATCAACTCGATGCATGATGAATATTAAAATGTTCACATTTAGTGTTATACAATTGGATTGGATTTGGCTATATGATAATTAAACTAATCACTAATCTGATTGAGTTAAATTCATTTTTTCTTTCTGCTGCTTCAACGGTGTACCAAATAAGGTGAATTCCTTATTAAATAATATTAATTTTGAGATATTAGTTACGTGTTGGTTGTGTTTGCTTGAATATTTTTGTTTTTTTATTTTAACTTATGGGATGACAATCGATATTGGTCCTACCTGTTGGCACTAGAACTGTGTACAATTTGAATTGGAAATCTGGCCTCATTTATTAACGACATTATTTTAATTTAATAAATGTAAATCAATAAACGCCGGCTATATTGATAGTTGATACAAATAAAATAACACACAAATATGGATGGTTAACACCAAGTAATTTAAGGTAGTGATACAATAATTAACACTATGCTAATTTAATTTTTATCTCTTAATAGATGGTATCTTTGTTATTTTATAAAATAAATTCACCATTTATGGTACACATTGATGGAATATAATTATTGTATTAAGGTAAATTATTGCTAAACACTACACGATTAATATTCTTCACATTGACCATTCACTGCCATTTAAAACTTATTGAGTATTATAACTTAAATGAAACACTAAATCCGTATAGTTTTTGAATATGAGATTAAAAAGAAGTTCTTTTGTCTTTATTTAATCTTATTTATTTGTGAAATGAAAGCCCACCAAAATTCTATTTAATCAAACACCGTGTGAAAATATCAAAAAAATGAAAATTTGTCTGTTTATTAAAGAGTAACGTTCACGTTCACCTGCTTAAATTCGTTGCGAATTATGAATGAGGATGACTAGTTAAATTAAAAGAAACAGATATGCGAAACAGAACTAAAGGAGAGTGAACAAAATACAAGCGACTGTTTCAGATGACAAAATTCTTCTAATACAATGAGCTTTAATTACATATCCATTGAAGTATCAGTCGTTGGATATAGCGATTTTGTTGGTGTTAACCAACAGGTAAAGTCGATCAAATACATAAGAAATGAGTGATGGATGAGTGCAGCAGCTGTAGACGGTTAATATAAGGATTCCAAGCAACTTCGTATCCAATTATAATCCAAAAGTGAATGTAACTAACTTAGTGGTTTTGTTAATATTGGAGCTCTTTTATAGACCGTCATACAACTATTGCACATAGTTAATAATTTTATTTTTATCGTATGCATCTTAATAAATTCAATGTGGTTGTAATAATGTTTGCACTTCTGAATTTACCTTCTGCTTTTCTCTTTATTATGAAACATTGAATATTAAATGCGGGAGTAATTATTCGCATGCAATCTATACTTTCACACGCATTCGTTTAATTTACATTGTGATTTTTATATAATGTGGACATCATGAATGGCAATGAAATAGAACTAAATGCATCTGGTATTATGTTAAGGAATAGAATGCATTCCAGATCCATGAACTCGTAACAACCTTCTTATTTAATTCTGCATGTTTAAACTAGTTTCAGTTTGCCAATACAGGTACGATTCTTGTTCTGGTTACAAATTATATTTTGCCAATATTTGGCGATAACCCTACCATATTATTTACGTTTATATGAATATTATCTGTCTGTAATTATTATTTCAATAAACTAGTAATTATGTTTGGATGTCTGTTTCAACTTGATATGTTCAACACATATAACCGTTGGAAATGCGTCTGTTACAAAATTAATTTGAAATAATCAACATCGAAAGAACATCAAACTTTTTAGACAAATTATCATTTTGTTAGACGATTAAGTATTATGTATGAACTGAGTCTCATGATATAACAACAAGATGTAATATACTTACATCAGATGTAAAATAACTGTAAATCCTACATAATTAAACGGACAAAATTGAATTCCCTTGTCAGGCACACCAACCTAATAAACACTAATATATTGAATATTTTATTCAACATTTATCAGCGTTACGAACCACTTTGGGACATACAATAATGTGCGTATAATAAGTTATCGGAAATATAAATATTTCAGTGTCCGAGATGTTTGTATAATTAAATTAAATGTTAAACATTAGTGTGATAATTCAATTAAAGTAGTGAGAAGTGTTATATAGTATTAAATAATTATTAATAATGTGAAGTTAATGAGAAAAATATTGAATTTATCTGTTAAATTATATCAGATTTATTGATAAAACTAGTGAAGAATAGAATAATTAAATCACGATGAATTAATTAATTATGACCTCCAGTACGATCTAAAATCTGACGGCATGCATATTCAGCTAACTTAAAAAAAGAACTGGATGAAAACCCTTTAAAAATGTTTATCAGATCTTCGAGATACAAAAATTAAAATTAGTTTAGGTGTGTTTAAACATAAATTTATTCATTAGTTAAAGATTAGTTTATCTAACAATTACCAAATATTTTCCGCATTACTTTGATCTTGCATTCATCCAAACCATCTAAATCCTTTTATCGTAATTTTTATTTTCTTGTTATATATAACTAATTGAAGCTGAAATATGTAAGTCGTTAATGTAAGTATCAGATTCTAGATGCATATATAATTTTAAAGACAGTTATGTTCTTCTCACTTACTTTGCCATTATTATTTTTATTTGTACTTGGTTTTGGTTTTGCACCAGGCTTTTTAGTGGGTTTATCGCCTCCTTCACCGGGTTCACCATCACCTCCTTCACCGGGTTCACCATCACCTCCTTCGCCTGGTTCGGCACCACCATCTGGAATTTCATCTGGAATTTCGTCTGGTATTTCTACATCATCATTATTTACTGCTGAGATCCTCCTTTTGTTTACTTTTATAGGTATATCAGCTCCTTCATTATCAGCTATTTCATTTCCTTTCCTCTTAGCAGCTGACATTTTATGTAATAGTAAATCCTTCTTTTTGCTTACTTTGCCATTATTATTTTTATTTGTACTTGGTTTTGGTTTTGCACCAGGCTTTTTAGTGGGTTTATCGCCTCCTTCACCGGGTTCACCATCACCTCCTTCACCGGGTTCACCATCACCTCCTTCGCCTGGTTCGGCACCACCATCTGGAATTTCATCTGGAATTTCGTCTGGTATTTCTACATCATCATTATTTACTGCTGAGATCCTCCTTTTGTTTACTTTTATAGGTATATCAGCTCCTTCATTATCAGCTATTTCATTTCCTTTCCTCTTAGCAGCTGACATTTTATGTAATAGTAAATCCTTCTTTTTGCTTACTTTGCCATTATTATTTTTATTTGTACTTGGTTTTGGTTTTGCACCAGGCTTTTTAGTGGGTTTATCGCCTCCTTCACCGGGTTCACCATCACCTCCTTCGCCTGGTTCGACACCACCATCTGGAATTTCATCTGGTATTTCATCTGGAATTTCGTCTGGTATTTCTACATCATCATTATTTACTGCTGAGTTCCTCCTTTTGTTTACTTTTATAGGTATATCAGCTCCTTCATTATCAGCTATTTCATTTCCTTTCCTCTTAGCAGCTGACATTTTATGTAATAGTAAATCCTTCTTTTTGCTTACTTTGCCATTATTATTTTTATTTGTACTTGGTTTTGGTTTTGCACCAGGCTTTTTAGTGGGTTTATCGCCTCCTTCACCGGGTTCACCATCACCTCCTTCACCGGGTTCACCATCACCTCCTTCGCCTGGTTCGGCACCACCATCTGGAATTTCATCTGGAATTTCATCTGGAATTTCGTCTGGTATTTCTACATCATCATTATTTACTGCTGAGTTCCTCCTTTTGTTTACTTTTATAGGTATATCAGCACCTTCATTATCAGCTATTTCATTTCCTTTCCTCTTAGCAGCTGACATTTTATGTAATAGTAAATCCTTCTTTTTGCTTACTTTGCCATTATTATTTTTATTTGTACTTGGTTTTGGTTTTGCACCAGGCTTTTTAGTGGGTTTATCGCCTCCTTCACCGGGTTCACCATCACCTCCTTCGCCTGGTTCGACACCACCATCTGGAATTTCATCTGGTATTTCATCTGGAATTTCGTCTGGTATTTCTACATCATCATTATTTACTGCTGAGTTCCTCCTTTTGTTTACTTTTATAGGTATATCAGCACCTTCATTATCAGCTATTTCATTTCCTTTCCTCTTAGCAGCTGACATTTTATGTAATAGTAAATCCTTCTTTTTGCTTACTTTGCCATTATTATTTTTATTTGTACTTGGTTTTGGTTTTGTATCAGGCTTTTTAGTGGGTTCATCGCCTCCTTCACCGGGTTCACCATGACCTCTATCACCAGGTTCACCATCACTTTCTTCGCCTGGTTCAGCACCACTATCTCCTGGACTTTCATCTGGTATTTCGTCTGGAATTTCATCTGGAATTTCGTCTGGTATTTCTACATCATCATTATCGTATTTCGACATTTTATTTACTGCTGAGTTCTTCCTTTTGTTTACTTTTATAGGTATATCAGCACCTTCATTATCAGCTATTTGATTTCCTTTCCTCTTAGAAGCTGACATTTTATTTGATGGTAAATCCTTCTTTTTGTTTACTCTTGTATTAGTGTTTTCACTTGCTTTTATTGCTGCTAGCGATTCACTGATTACCATCATAAGAATGATAGCAACCAATAAGAAAATTCCAAATTTTTTCATTGTCACAGTCGCAGATTACAATTTGAATATAGATTAATGCTCGACCTAAATTAAACTGATAGATAAGCTAAATGAAACGGGTTTTTATACTAGAAAAAAGTGTATTTAATTCGAATCACATTCTTCAATTTTCAGGTGATTACCAATAAAGGAAATTACCAATAAAAAACACTAGTTAGAAATTTTTATTACAATAATATTTATTTAAATGTTATTAACTTACTACTAAACCAATTTACTGATGGAAATTATTTAAATTAATCTACGGAAAGTGAAAGTAAATTAAATAACCATTTTGATATCCTATTGTCTGGACGTGAGAGTAATTAGTTACAAAGAATGCTACATTCTTGTATTACACAACTGGTAATTTTAACGAATTTAATCATCTAACTTATTATAAGAGCAATCTTATTTAGTGTGACAACCCACTGTAGAATGGTTTTCATGTAATAGGAATTGTTTTCTGTATTCATTCTGTTTTTAATGGTATGTTTGAATACTCTTTTGCTGCTTTTGAATTATTTTAACGATTATTGTGGTACCTATTGGAGTAATTTTCAAATGCGCTATAGTTAAACCAATTGCCACCAGTCGGACATGTTTAAATTGTAGATGTCACCACAATTGAATTGTGAAGTGTATTAGGAATTCGGCAATCGGATTGAGATATCATATTATTAAATTTAAGCAAAACATTTCATTGTTACGAATTAGCAAATAATTAATATGAAGACAGTTGCTTAGAGGACAAGAGCTTAAAATCCTTTATAGTTAAGTTGAATTGGTACGAATAGCATAAATTACCAATTTAGTGTCAATTAAATTAAGTGATTTTATTGAGTGTGTGTTTATCTAAAATTGATTGTTACAATGTAACTTATGCTCTTGGGAATTTAACGGATAATTTGTAGAATTTAGAGGTAAACTTTATTGTTTAATTAAGTATATAAACACGTAATTTATTTAATACAATTTTCATTAAATCGGTTGCTCCATTAAAGCTCATTCACTTAAAATCGACTTAAATCCGTTTTATAAAATGATACAGATGACGTACATACATATGTACATACATATTATACTTTATTATGAAGATTTGTAAATGAATTGAACTTTGTTCAAACTGAAGCATTGAAATACCCACGATATGGTGAAAATTTGATTGGATAAGCTTTGATGATTTTAGCGTTACGAATTGTTATTTTTTTTTAATAACAATAACGTTTATACAGAACAAAAAACCGATAAGAGTTTATTGAAACTCTATAAATTGTCTTTAAGGAACTCTCATTGGCATCGTAGGAACTGATAACGTAGAACCCTATTTACAATACTTTTGCATTCTGTCACGTTGTTAAATTCATTGTACATTGTTTAAGATGATCGAGTATATAATAAAGTTCAATACGATAAAGTGACGTAAACCAATTAGCCGTTTAACATGAAAAATTGATTGATTGAGAGACATTTTTGAACCTGCTCTTTAGATAACATGCCCTCTGTTCTCCTTTTTTCGGCCGCACAATTAATTAACTGGCTGATTATCAAAGTTACCACAGAAGACGATTTAATTATAACATTACAATTAAAATTATTATTTGCATTCATTAGACACGTCCAATGAAATCAGCAAGAAGCAATACATTAGCGTTATGTTCTTTAACCATCTAATTATCACTAATTTAAATGTGCATTTCTTCAAATTAATTTGGCAGCAATTAAATAACGTTTCATATTGAATTCGAATAGTAATTGTTATAAAATTCATTGTGATGTTTAAACGTATACCGATTTCTCACTATTTCAATATTGCATTGAATCACTTTGCTGAAGAAAATTCGACTTGCCATGAGTATATACATAAGTAGTTAACTTGTATTGAAATAAACAAGTGTAGTAAATGTAATATAAATGTTTTCAATCTATGTGGATTGCATGTACAAAATGGCAAATACAATGAAGTCTGTTATCGATAGATTTGTGAAAAAGCATTGTCCAGTCTGGTGGTGGCTGTAAGTGATAGTCAGCCACAACCTTATTGTAATCGAGGAAAACTGAGACATAACGCCGTTATTCAACGAAAACTCAAAATACTTTATACGGCAGTCAGTTTGTTCGGATTATTGATGGTGATCGGTTGAGTTTTTCAAAAAGTGTGGTTACTTCTGTTGTAAATTTTATTAATTTTTTTTTCGTGGAATAGATCACAAGTAAAAGTGTATCAGTTGATGATTAAAAATTTAATTTTAATTATTGAAAACATAATCATATAGAATAAAACAGTTTTAAATTTAGCAATTTGAAAAAGAAAAAAAAAAACATTGAAAGCGAAATACAGTGGGTGTTATCAGCTTAACAGGAAATTATTTCTGATGTTTGTTACATTTACATATTTTTCCAATGTACGTTCTGTATATTCATATGTAGTTTATTTAAACTATATAAAAGATGGTTTTTTGTTATTTTATTTTATTTAAAATAATTCATGTAGAATTAAAATATAATTAAATGAAAACACTGTGAAATGAGTGTAAAACAGTACCATGACAAAATGCCATATTATTTAATTTTAAAAGTTTTATATTTTCACATTATTAATTATCGGTAATTTATTTATAGTGGTTTTAGTGTTATGCATAATGACTATGTTGAACTAGATTGATAATAATTAATGTGATTTTTGTATTGAAATAATAATAATGAATACGTCAAATATAATTATTAGAGTTCACATATCGCGTATTGTTTCGCTCTTAAGCGCAAATAACAATAAATAAAATTATTTAATTTTAATTCAAAATCAATAAGGTTTTTTGTTAATTAGGTCTTGTTATAATTAATTGAAATGAATTTTAACACTATCTCCTTGGTATTGCTTGCTATTGACACCGTTCTAGCCAATTGCAAGTTTGCTAAATTTCTTTGCAAAAAAAAATAAATAACGTACAATCACCATATATGTTAATCGAAGTATTAGCTAGTAATATAATGTTGTTATGTTTAAATGACAAATTTGTAATTAAATTATATGGTTACTTGTTGGCTTTGGTATTATACCATTAGAGCCAGAGGAAATAAGTGTTTAGTAGTTGTAAATAGATTTGCTTGTTATCGTTAGAGTGCACTCATTACCGAACGGAGCATAATTAATTGGCAGTTACCAGCATAATTTTAAATTTAAATTTTCTTCAATGAGACCTCTAATTTTATAAGAATTTAATCTAACTCAGTTAATATCGAATGATTTGATTCTGTAATGGTATTCATTTATAATTTAAACGGCAAGTGAATACTTGAAGTATTTTTATAAACATAAATGGTGTGATTATTAATTATCACCAAAAGACGTAATTCAGTTTCAAAAAATGAAATTTCTTCGTTTTAATTTAGACACAGAGATAATGGAGTAATGTTATTTTGCCTAATTATATTTATAATATTTTTTTCTTTCCTCATTCAATTTTTTTATATTTTCATTCAAGTTTATCTCATTCAAGTAATTTTATTATTGTTAATTTCAGATCGTCTACAGATCAAGACAGTTGGAATAAACTGTAACAGAGTCATCAAGATTAGTGAATTGTGTTGAATTTAAAATTGATCGACACTAAATGATAAATGTTTAATTGAGAGTGAATGATAAGAGCATGTAACTTATAATTATCCAGTGAATACAGAAGATAGTTACTAAAATTGTTATAATAATAGTGTGATACGGTAAACATATCAGTGGATTTTAAATTAAATAACTAAGTACATTTTAACATAAAATTTTAATAAATCCCATTAAAAATAATGGAGGCAATAAGTCATTCGAGTGTAGAATTAGCATTACTGGCAAATGTTAATAAAGACCGGGCGGTGTATAATACAACAACGATGCCAGTAAATAATTCATCAAATGGTCCATCATTACCGCCATTGAATAACACCGTACAGAAGAATGGTGATAAAGATAGAAAAGTATCGAATTTACCAAAACGTAATCCGGTTGATCTGCAATTCAAGGACATTGAATATACAGTGGATGTTGGCGGACTCTTCGGTAAACGTAAGTTAATTGTTCAGTTATTATTACTTTATAATTATGATTTATGGTGGTTTGCTATTTCCGTAATTTTAATGTGTAATGAACTTTAATAATTAAAAATATTTTGTATCGGCATAAAATTACGATGAGAAATGAATATTCTAAATACAATGGATATTGCCATCGTAGACACTGTATAACGAATGGTTGTTTGGTTAACCTTTGATCAATTCTTGATATCAGTATGACTGACACATACGGTTTGCTTGGCAAGTGATATAATGACTAGTTTGCAGTGTTTTCTCTTTTAAAATTGTTGCTCATTCAGAGTATATAGAATTCTTTGTTAATTTTAATTATTTATTTAGACGTAAACACAACAAAAAAACACAACAAAAATGTTTTTATTATCTAGTAATTTTCTTTGTCTAGTGCAAATTAAATTTTCGTAATATATTTCTGATTCAAGAAGAAAATATTTGTAGTTTCTTTTAACGGATGTAATGAAATATTGCATTCCAAAATATACATACTTGATGAATTATCTTAGCTTATTGCATCTGTGTAACACATCACTGGTAAATTAATTCAAAGCTCTGATTATTGATATGGTTGTTGAAGCTGTAAATATGTATATGAGAATTGATTATGAGAACATCATATGGAAAAACGATATGATTATGTGAATTATTGTGGCATTATTTAAATTGTTGAATGAATGTAATTGAATTAAGAATTAATTTTTTGTTGTTATTATGAAAGAAAATATTATAATTGATTCACTCGATTCACACCTGTAATTATTAAATAAATAATTATGTGAGTGCGTCTAACAATATTGTTGATGCGTTAACATTGCGTTTGTTTTACACAATTATTTGAGCAATTAGTTGATTGGATTTGCATGAAGATAGAGTACAACAGATCGATATACCCGCCTATTTAATTAAATTTACCCTACATATAACATGTTAATTTGCTTTGAATATTGATAAATAAATTAATAAATTCTTATGTACATACGTTCTTCTCAACTTGCCGATGATTTGAGCTTTGAAATTTAAAAATAAATTCATAATTTTGTTGTTGTTTATGTGAAATAAAATAAAAATGATGGTTAAACTGGTTTCCCCATATGGGAAATAATAATATTGAAATTTGCATCTGGATACTGACCAATGTCACATTAACCTTGACTTAGTCTGATCACCTGTAATCTATAACTTTGGTTTTTCAATAAATTATTTGTGTACTCGCAAAACCACATGGGCTTAGACTATGAGTTACCATCCATCCAGTATTACCAATTGCAGTCTCTTATCAAATTCGTAAGACACTTACGTATTTATCAGTGTTTCAAGAATTTCCATTGTTATCGGTATTATAATCCATATAGAATAGAGAGCTAAAGATTAACAAAATCAATTGATGAGATATACAAATTTCTTGATATTTATAAAAATCATTGACGTTATATTATGTGTTGCTAATAGCAATAAATGTGAACAAATGATCTTTGATCGACACTTAATTTAATGCAGTCAATGAATTATTATTTATTCTCTTTGTAAATAGAAAATTAATCGTAATATTGAGTCATTAGTTTTCTATAAAAGGTAATTAAACTTTCACACAGTAAATTAATTACAAATATTTATTATTTGTGTCCCGTTGACTTGTGGATTCTTGGGAGGTGGTACAAAGTGTAAAAGTTTATAATTGAATCAATCACATATTTGATTAGAGACACGTTATTTCGATTTGGTTTTGCCTGACAATGCGTAATATTTCTTGTTTTTTGTGTGTTAATTTTGAGGGCTAAATAATATGTAGTCTATAATTAAAGATCATACATTTGTTAGGTAATTGGATTTTGAACAGTTTCAAAGGTCAGTTTACAACAATTTTAGGTATTTTCAAAGTGATCACCGCCACTGATTATGACTTTAAACGGAAAATGTGATTAATTATTAATTTGTTACAGTAACTCTTTATAATCGATGGTGTTATATTTGCAGGCATTTGAAGAGTACATATTCATGTCTCAATTTAGTAGGTGAATACATTTGTCGTATTTCATATACGAAACAAGTGATAAGATTTCTTACAGTATTCTTTGGTTGTCATATGTACGGTTTATATGATAAAGCATACATGATGCACAGTCAAATATTCTATCAATGGGTATTATTTATAGCAGGTGGTTTATACGATTATCAGTAATATAGAAAAAATCATACTAAGTATTCTTTATCAAGTTCAAATTTCAAATAACACAATATCTATTAAAATTGAAATAATGATTGAGGGAAGTAAATTAAACATTTCATTGTCAGCTTCGTAATTTTGTTGTTTCGATATATATTTCAATATGAGGCATTTAGAGCTCAACTATCAAATGAAATCGAAAGTTTATGACACTTTGACTGTTTTTTATGCTGATAAGTCGGTTTTCTTACGGTGTAATATGTCTTTAATTTAATACGTTTTAAATTAGTCTTGATTCAAATTTTTCATTTGCCAAATACATTTTATAATTGTAATGATCTTATTATAATCAAATGTAATGTACATATCAATTTAAGGATGCTCGTTTGATTTCATGGGTCATTAGGTTCGCATGCGATTTGAACCAGACTGATATATGGCTGAAAATAAAATTCACTTGTACATCTTGGGTTCAGAACACGTTTGGATTATCATAGACCACCCATATATTTTGATTTTGTTTTTGGAGTCTAATAATTAAAGTATATTTGATATTTTTTATGATTGTGGAAAAGAATATGAAGTACGAATATCAGAAAACGATTAAAGGAATTAACTTTTGGACTTTTCGCATATGATTTTGAGGAAACAATGATTCGGAATTTTATTACTAAGCTAGAAAAACATGAATTGTGTCATAGTAATTGAATGAAGTACTGTTTAAAAACCGTTATCAACTTGTACGGTTTTTGCGTTACGAAATATTATTAAATTGATGCGTAGAACAATGTATTCAAGAGAATCAGTGTTAAGAATTTAATTTATCAATAACATGGTCTTATCAATGATTTAGTTGGACAGTGTATTATTCAGTAATTTATGATTGGAGTTAGCGTTTCGTAGTTTTGTTATTGAATTATAACTCTATATTTAATGCTATTGCGATAATTAGAAGATGAACGAATAAAAATACCGAGTTAATGTGTGTCGGTTGGTGAATATCGCTTTATGTATTGCTTTATTGGTATGTTATGCTGTTATCAATATTAATACATAATTTCTTCATATTTAGAGATTTATTGGATTTTATATTATTGTACTTTACAAGTTTGGCGTCATCACTTATAGCTGATAATAAGAAATCAATCATTCTAGTTATTGTTTTCATTTTAAAAAAACAATTGTGTTTGATTCGCATAATTTACATTATTGTGTGGAATGGAATTCGAAAGAGTTTTACATTTAATTAACTCTATTTACTAGTCGGTATACGAATGAATTAGGTATTTAAATATTATGGGGAATGTAGTAAGTGCAATAATTACTGTTCAAAGGGATTTCCCTATTTCATGTTTGTATCTATACTTCCTTTGGTTTACAAGAAACTGAAATTTTAAAATTTACATTTAATGTGGCTGAGTTAATATTAATCATGTTTTGCGGTTTATTTTTCTATTTTTTGTGTTTGACATGTATAGAAGATAAGACAATATTGCATTCGGTGAATGGACGATTCCCAGGAGGGCATTTGATATCAATCATGGGCCCATCGGGCGCTGGTAAATCAACACTATTAGACGTTTTGTCGGGTTTTCGTGTTGAAGGGGTACAAGGATCTGTATACGTGAATGGACGTATTCGTACATTAGGTAAGATCTTAATTAATCCATTTTAATTTATGATAAGTGTTACATTGTTTTATTTTTTTATTCCAATTTTAATTTGTTTTGTTTGATGTAATATCATTTTGTATTTTTGTATGTTGTATGTTACATTGTTATGTTCCGCATGTAGGAGATTTACGATCATCGTTAACGTCTGTCATAAATAACAAATCAAAATGTTCCAGTACTTCAATTACAATAAGTAAATGAATTAGTGTTTAATTTACATCTTATCTACCTAAATAACATATATGAATATTGATAAACTTTGTACATTCAATTGAATGAATCACAGTTTAAGAATTCATATAATTGTTTTCTTTCTCTCTCTCTCTCTCTCTGTTAATTATAAGACTTAATTGCACTAAAATTATATGACTTTTGGCACCAATAGTTTCACTATCATACAACTTATTCATTCAATTTATTCCATTGTTTTTTATTGTTTAACGCGTTACATTATAAGTAATAATTTTCTTTAATAATTTCCGCTTAAATAACTAATTTATAATGATGGACAACGAATGAAAGTGATTTTAATTGTATTATTCTCCCCATTCAGATCAATTTCGTAAAATGACATGTTATATAACACAGGACGATAGATTACAAACATTATTAACTGTTATGGAAAACATGAAATTAGCGGCTGAATTTAAACTTGGTGATACAATGAATTATGAAGAGAAAACCACAAGAGTATGTCGTCTACAATTTTTATATTATAATTGTGGGTAATGTTATCATGAAATCATTGATTACAGATTGAAGAAATTCTTACATTATTGGGTTTGTATGAACATCAGACAACACAAGCTGGCCGTTTATCTGGTGGTCAGAAGAAGCGTTTATCAATTGCATTGGAATTGATTAATAATCCAACAATTATGTTTCTTGATGAGCCAACAACGTAAGTATACACATAACCAGATAAATGCATATTGAAAGTGATTTGAACATTTGAAATGAATTTTATGTTATAATAACTGAAACTTGTTTTTCTTTAGTGGGTTGGATAGCCATTCATGTACTCAAGTTGTTGAACTGTTGAAACAACTTGCCAGACAAGGCCGCACAATAATATGTACAATTCACCAGCCATCAGCCAAGATATTCGATGTATTTGACCAGGTATATGTATTGTCACAGGGCAGATGTTTGTATCAGGGCAGTCCAGCAAAATTAATCAGATTTCTTGATGCTGTTAATCTACCATGTCCAATGTACCACAATCCAGCAGATTATGGTATGTAAATGTTAAATACAACAAGAATACTATGATTTCGTAACGGATTTTAATTGTTTAACTATATGTGATTATATATTTATTATTTATTAAATAAACAATTGAATTTTCGTAATAAGTATTACTCGTAATAATTAACGTGTAATGTTAACTGGAAACGAGTTAAGTACACAATGAAAATCACTATTAAACTATTAATATTATAAATGAACAAACTGATGAGATGCGATATTAAATTTGTTAAGGTGTTACCTTAGCAATTACCATTGCTTATAAACTCGTTTATAACTCTGTTTTATGACGTTTCGTTCACGATTTGAAATCATTGATTTTATATTAACCGTTTTATTCATAAAACATTTTTTCAATTATGATTTATGAATATTTACAGTTATTGAACTAGCATGTGCCGAATTTGGTGAAGATAAAATTGATATTATGGTAGACAAGATGCAAAATGGAGATTCAGTTGAATGGTTTGCTGATGGTTTTGTTCTCGAAAGACTGGAGGATTTAAGGGCTAAAAATCCAATTACACCAAAGGACAGTATGTCTAGCGTACATGTACCATTCTTTAGGCAATTAAATATTTTGTTAGAACGCGGTTGGATTAAAGTAAAACGCGATCGTACTCTTACATATCTTAGGTAAGTACAAATTAATAATTCATAAATTTATCGTGGAATAATAAATTTAATTGAGTGTACATTAAAATTTTATGGTTTTAGAATCGGTGTTAATATAGTTTTGGCTATGATGTTAGGATTCTTATTCGTTGATGCTGGTAACGAAGGTTCACGGGTCCTGGATAATTATAATTTATTATTTGCAATTCTAATGCATCATTCTATGACGCAAATGATGTTGACTGTACTCACCTGTAAGTATTGAAATTGAAGTGAATTTTATTAGTTATGTCACTAATTATTGATGTACCATTAAACAGTTCCAACGGAGAAGGCAATATTGCTTAAAGAACACTTCAATCGATGGTATTCGTTAAAAGCTTATTATTGTTCTGTTACTTTATTAGAGATTCCTATATCGGTAATATTTGAATAGTAACACTTTAGTTTAAGCATATTTACTTAATTAAATTGCATCTTATATTTATTTTAGATTCTCTGTTGTTTCCTGTTTACTGCAATTATTTATCCAATGAGTTCACAGCCACCGGAATTATTTAGATTCGGAATGTTCTTTACGATCAGTCTCTTAGTGCTGTTTGTTGGCCAAAGTTTAGGATTGATGATTGGTGCTATTTGCGGTGTTGTGGTAAGTGAATTTAAGAATAAATGAATATTAATTGAATTTTTATAGTAAATTAAAAAACTTTAACTTACAGAATGGAACATTCTTGGCACCAACTTCAACAGTTCCGATGATGATGTTTGCTGGTTTCGGTGTTACCTTGAGAGATTTACCAGGATATTTGAAATGGGGAAGTTATGTATCATATCTTCGATATGGCCTAGAAGGATATGTAGGTGCTATTTACGGCGAGAATCGATCAACGATGGAGTGCTCAAAAGCAATTTATTGCCATTATAGGTAAATCCTAAATTACAATAATTGTATATTAAAATGATCAATTTCATAATAATAATAACAATATTGTTGCTTTTAGATATCCAAAGAAATTCTTATCGGAAATTACAATGCGAGGAGATCAATTTTGGAATGATGTGATTGCCTTATCTACGATCGTTGTACTATGCCGTGTTTTAGCTTATGTATTGTTACGATACAAGACCGTGGCCGTACGATAATACAATCTAAGTTATCTAAACAATATTCGTTTGACCGATGGATACAGTAATTAAGATCAACAATTATTTAAATTAAGTAATTATTTTAGTGATTCAATACAATTAAGATTTCAAAGTCAATGTGCAAATGAGTGCCTTATACCAATGGGTTTCAATATTGGATTTCTTTTATACCAAAATAAAAAATAACAATTTAAATAATTAGTTAATTTGTTGTAAAGAGTGTTCATTATAAGCATTTCTTCCTTGCTAGGATCAACCAAATAATTAGTGGTATTTGAATTCCAATCTAATTTATCGAATAGGTTGTTATCTATAGAAGATATTTAAGTACCAATTTACGATAATACCGGATAAGGAATAATAGTTTTACATCAGGATTCTTTTTATTATGTCTCAAAACGGTTATGTAAAACTTATGGAGTCAATTTATTAGTAACTTATGATATGTTAATAGATGATACAATTAGATCATGTAAATATTGTGTATTATATGTATTGATTATTTTAAAATAAACTAATTTTAAATGAAATGAAATTAAGATGCTGTAACTCCTCTTACGATCTCAATTCAATTTGGAATCTAGATTTTTCAATTTACTTACTGCGGATTATGTTTCCCTGTTCCATTTGCAGAGAAAAAAAAATAATTTTTCAGTTTTTCAGAAAAATATCGACTAAATTGGATAATTTGGAATAAGTGATCATAACATGAGGAGGGAGACATCCTCTTCGGAGAATGATCACCGTTGGACTAATATTAAGAAAACTGCAAGAAAATCACTGAAAATCGAAAAGTTTTAAAATTGTTGTTGCAATCAGTACTTTGTGTCGGTAGACCGATTTGCATTAGCATTGGTCAGTGCACAATAATACTAAAGGGAACAAGATTTAACTGTAAATCCAAAAGTTTCAAAATTGTTGTTGTAATCCTTGTTCCAAGAAGGAAAGAAAAGTAAAAAAAAAATTCCAAACTAAATTAAATTTTAATTTCAGAAAGTTTCAGTTTTAGCCAAAGCCGTCGGATAACAAAGACGAGAGTGGCCGTGAATCGAAACCGCCACTTTCGTGTCTTCGCTATCCAACGGCTTTGGCTAAAACTGAAACTTTCTGAAATTAAAATTTAATGGAATTTAGTGGATTTCTTTTTTTACTTTTCTTTCCTTCTTGGAACAGGAGACCATACAAGTAGCAGGTAAATATCCAATTCCTCTGAACGGTTTTTTAAATTATCGAATGCTAAGAAAATTACAAAAAAATCACTGTAAATCCAAGTTTTAAAATTGTTGTTGTATGCTTAGTTGTTTATTGGTGCACCAAATTGCATTAGGATTGGTTATTTCCGAAGCGATAAGAGGAACTAAATATTCAAGAAATATCGAAGGAAAGGTTCTAAACTTATCATATTCCAAATTACAAAATTGTTGTTGTTATACTTTTCAGAAAATGTTTTAATTTTAATCGTATTTTTCCTATTCACACATTAAAAACTTAACTTTGGTTTGTTTTACTTAAACCATCTGCATGTAAATCTAGTAAATTTGATAACTGAGTTTGATGCGTTTGCAAGTTATTAACTACACTTCCACCTACACTATTCAATAATTGCACTAGTTGCATTTGTTTTTGCATCAAATTGGGTCCAGTTGCCAATTCTGTGAGCTCGTTCTTGCTTAACAATTGATCCTCTACAATACCGGCTAATAAAATTAACTGCGGTGTTCTTCTGACGGCTTTCAACATCTTGTTGATTTCCATATTGGGCGAAAATGCTATACAATTTCTGGCTTCAAACAAAGGTAGAACCGTTTCAAATTTAGTACCTTCGAGTGCTTGCTTCAGGACTGCTTTTCCATAAATCTTCACATGAATATTATGCTTATGCAGTGCCACTCGAACTTTAAACATATCATCGGACTGAATCGAATTCAGATGAAAGAATGCAATCATCTTTGACTGTTTGAACCAATTAGCAGCTTCACGTGCGATGATGGTATCATATGGATTCACAGGTTTTGTCTTTAGCGCATTAATCCGCAATTCATTGTCGTAGCAATTTCTTTGAAGAGGCAACTTGTTAAAAGTTGGGGTCGTAACAGCACTCACCAGGGCTCGGTCATAATGTGGTTGTCTTGGCTTCTGAATGTTTATTTTACCTCGGAATCTTTTGAATAACAATAGACCATTGTTTACCTGTAAGAGAGCTTAAACACCAGAGAAAGGTTTATAATCAGATCAACAGTATAATTGCGGAATAATGAAGTTACCTCGGTCTCTGACGAAGCTCATGATTGACCTCGTGCGTTTCCTTTATCCGAACAATGTAAAAAGAATACCACTGAAATATGTACAAACTTTATTCCCAACGTGTTAGAAACCATTAAGTGTTAATTATTTTACCTGTTTCAATTGATTTTATTCTATTATTCTTTTTATTTATCCAATTTTATTGCTTTTATTCCGGTTTGTTTTTATTTACTTTCAATTTACGCCAGTGCTCAGCTGCTTTTGTTGGCAGCACTCATATTTGCATCATGGGTAGCACTGATTAGGCAAACGGTTAAATTACTCCAACATCCGGAGGAAATTATTCAAGATTTAAATATAAGATTTTAATATTAATAAGAATTCGTAGTTATCAACATGTAATTTAATCTAATAATTGAGCCAATAATAAACTTAAGCATAACCAAATTCGTTTCTAATCCATGGATATTGTTCCGGGCATGGGCTACAAGTTTCCAAAAATCGGTCCTCTTGCAACACCCGACTATATAATTTGCATCGATTCGAAGATCTACAAGCAACTTCAGAAGTTTCCAATTTCCTTGCTGCACATCCCCACGGTTGGAACCTTAGAATATCTTTCGTTAGAGTTGGATTTTTAATCCATTCAATGGTTTGCTGAACCGTAACGAAATAAACATCTTGAAGCTTATTAACATCGTCAATAAATTTCTAGAAATAATAATTCACATTAAATATTTACCATCTTACATAATTGATCTCAATTATACCAAAACAGCTTCCAAGTAATCTAAATTCTTGAACCAATCTGTATGAAAGTGAAGTCCAAATGGAGCCCTATTCGTATTAAAGTGCCGCTTAAAATTATTCCACAGCAATGAATATACATCTCTTCCGGACAATTCAATTGGACAAGCGTCAATGGTAATGCAATTGTAGTCTCCTAATTCCAGTGGATTAATAGGTATTTCCCAAATACCCGGATAACTACGAGTGGGACAATGCTCATTAATATCATTACATGCATGTGGCATATGAAAGTCCATTGTGTATGGCCAGATTGGTACAGCAGAGAAAGGTGCAATCAATGAAGCGTCATACACAAATCCAAATTCTTTCATCATTAGAAATTGACGGTTCCAACCAACATGTAAAAATGGTACTTTCAATCCCCGCAATTCTTCCATACGAATATTACTGAACTGATTTACAATATTTGCTTGACCCACCATTTCGTCAAACCAATCTTCTAGCGTAGCATTTCGTGCCCACCACTCAGGTGGTCCACGGTGTCTAAAAAATAGAAAAATATTTAACATTTTATGCTTATGAAAATTTGTACATTTCTAATTTAAATTACGTGATGGAATGAATGCCAATTTCATGTTGCTTGTTCCATAGGCTTTGAACATAATGGTAATTTGTGAATTGATGCGATACAAAAAATGTGCCTCTTATCGGACATCCATTTGGATTTCGTCTGATATCGGTAAAGAACATACTGTTTATCAACTCCCAATTCTCATTATCGATCGCATCATCAAATGTGATTTGAATCATTTGTGGAATATCATTTGGATTTATTTTCATTGGCGTAGTGGTGCCATCAATAGAACAAAAACAATCTGGTAGTTTACATAAACTTGGATTACAGGAAGGCACAATGACCGTATCATTGAATTCCGTACAATGTCCTTCATCAGAGCTGTCAGCGCAATCAACAGTTCCATCGCAGAAATATTCCTTGGGCATACAGTTACCATCAGCACATCCCAAATCATCAATTCGAGGACAATTAGCAGCTTCCAACAATGGTTTTGGAATTTTTGCTTCAGCGGTTACATCACAATTATCAACATTTTGTTTAAAATCGCATATTTGCCTAATAACATCAAATTGTAGACCGGTTGAACATTTGAACTCATACACCTCACCATCAAGACATAGAAAATATTTAGCGCATTCAGTTTCTGTCCATTGCAAATGCACCGGTCGCTTTGGATTGCGATAAAATTTACCGTCCTCTAAACATTGAATATCTTCTTTAACATCACGTAGTTGTTTTACACTGTCATTACCTAAAAAGAGAATTTAATGAAAAAAAAAATCACATGAACACTCCATACTTAAGTATGTTGCACTACAATATGTTAACTTTCATTTTCGCCATCGGTCAAGTGAGTAAGACGCTTATGGTACGACTTGTAATAATAATGAAATTTCTTTTACGCTGTGATTGAATTATTTCAATCACAAACAAGTAAAATAGTATTTTCTATACATTGATTTGTAAAATATAAATCTATTCACTTAATGTGTGTGAATGATTCTTGTTGTTTGTTCATCTGGCCCATTCGTTTTTCTTATGCGTAAAAAAATTATACGTTAACATGTTTTACATAATTTTGTATGCAAATTCTAATATGTATTCAATCATTGTTGGCTCTTTATTCGTTGCTTAATAGAAATATGAGTTTACTTTAACAGAAAATTTATTCACTTGTGTTGAAATACTTCACTTATTGGATAGAACTAGTGCTAGTTTAAAAAATTAATACCATTAATTGTAACTGATTGTAGAAATAGTAAGACTGCAAGGATTTTAATAAATGCACTCAACATTTTGTCACTGTTTTTAATATTGTAACGTAATACTAACTGGCACAAACTTTGGTTTTGATGTGATTAGATCTTAATCTGTAAAGAAACTAAACTCCATACCATCACCTTCTTGTATGTTCGTCAGCTCGATGGCGGAAAGACAAGATGTGTTTGGTTTACACCTACCTCCAACTTGTTCAGCAGCTAGTGAATGTGTGTCGCACTATTTTTGTGCTGTAAAACCTAATTACATTTATACACCACTCGTTACTCTGAGGTACTTTATACGACTAATTTCATACAAACGTTGGCTTTCTTTTACGAATAGTTGGTTACCAATGACTGGCGCAAAGTCTTTTGTAATGGCTCTCCATACAATAGCCGATCGGGGGTTTGGAACGTATATTTTTTTTCATTATTAATGATTATTAAAAGGTGCTTGAAGAACATTTACTTCCTCTAATCAATTATATTAATGCTGATCAAACTATAACCCATCAGTACATTGTTCCAGTAACATCGATATCTCTAAAATAATATTAAGTTTGAAATAACATTTTACCTTGACCAGATTTAGGCCGTGATCTCAAACCAATAGAATACCATTGGGGAATTCTAAAGAGATTGGGTTATGCTCCTAATTTTAATTTCAATTTTAAAGGTTAGATTATTAAATATCAATTGAATTAAAATTTTTAATTTTTTCACTTACCTATTGCGTTTGGTGAACACTTTACTTATTTTCTGTTAATGAATTGCGATCATACTTAACGAAAGTCGATAAAGAAGAATTGGTTTCAAGACAAGTTGAGGTTATGTTTCATTGGCTTAAGTTTGTTTACAAACAGTTGAAGAGAAATTGAGGAGACATAGTAATTATATTTTCTCGTATAAATAGTGCAAATTAATTATTAAAAACCATTTAGAAAGTGAGTTAAGCAGTCTCCCTAGTGCATGGTATAAAAAGATATTCATTTAATTGCTTAAATTGCAGGAAATCGGTCCAAATGTCTGGTTACGACGTTCACGATGACGGACCCAGTTTTGTGGGTATAAGATTTTGCCAAGAGTGGTAGGTGATTAGTCATAAAACACCTTGAACTTTATTTCATAATAGGATTTAATTATTGTTTCAGCAACAATATGTTGTATCCGAAAGAGGACAAGGAGCGAAAGATGTTACTTTACGCATGTCGGAATTGTGACTATAAACAACAGGCCGATTCTAATTGCATTTACGTGAACAAAATTATGCACGAAATTGAGTATGTATCGGTTGATGGACCGAATATTGTAGTTGCATTCATTTACTCACATTAATATTGATTTTATCAATTTTAGTGAACTGACTCATATTGTGCCAGATGTAATATCAGATCCAACATTACCACGTACCGATGAGCATGGCTGTCCAAAATGCGCCCATCGTGAGGCTGTATTCTTCCAAGCCCAGACACGTCGTGCAGAAGAAGAAATGAGATTGTACTATGTGTGCACGAATCAAATTTGCTCACATCGGTGGACAGAATAAAGAGGATGTATTGTTACAATTACTATATTGATAGTTAAGGGACATTTCTAATAAAAGTGTGGGAAATTTGGTTATAAGTTTGATCGTAAATACCTAATGTTAGTGTATACAAAATAAGGGTTTTGAATGAGAAATAAAAAGTCAGAATCATTCTTTTAAAAACAATTTGCTTTATTTATCAATTTCATTTTGCGCTTACTGCACACAACAACGTTGGAGGATCATTAACCTATTTACAAATAATTGATGAAAATCGACCCTCAGCGTTATAATATGGTACATTGTAATGATGATCAAGTAGTTAGTTTGTAGCCAATACCGGAGATCAAAACTTGTGAAACTGAATTTTATAGTCACAAGTTAGGGTCTCAGGGAACCAGCATATCCAAACAAAATGATCCACGTTCTGCAATTATATGTTTAACAAATTAATTAATTACAATCCATCAATTAGTAAGTAATGGGTATTTGTGGAATTATCTTCATATTTATCACTATATTGTAAGTGGTATTAAACAATATGGTAATGTACCCGCGTTTTATGTTTTCCATTCGGTTAAACATTTCTTAAAACAAACACTTTGAAACCACTGATCTGTATATATAAAACAATACAGAGCCATTTGAAATAATGTAATCGAAACATACCGAGCAACGATGTATTTGATCTGTTCGCAGATTTTTTATATATGAAGCGATTTTTTTTTTTATGTTGCGAAAATAAAAACTCTCGTGTGTCTTTAATTTTTGAGGTCAACGGACTTGCGTGAAAATTAATCGTTTAAATAGCTTCTTATCTTTTTAAAACAAATTCTGTGAATATTCTTAATTAACATTAGCATACACAATTAGTATTAAATGACTGTATTAAGCATTTCAAAGGATTGCCTTTCCATTAGCAATGAACTGTCGTTAATCTATTTCTTAATTAAATCTTTGACTGCATTCAAATTTAACTGAAAATTTCATCATCACTTTCTTTCTATAAATATATGAACAACTGAATAAATGGGAAAACTATAAAATGCAGACAAGTAATTCATTTCGTTTACTTATTTATATAAATGTTAAACACTATTCGATTAACTATGTGCCTCGAAGATCTAAAATTCACTGATGTTTTGGCATAAGTTAGATAGTTTTATTTGTGGATCTTAGTTCGGTTGTATCGTATTTGGATTTGATTCCAACCAGTCTACTCTGGAGCACCTTGACACAAGCCAACTCTATTTCACCGTTCAGCTCTCATGACAGTCCACCGATGTGTTATTTGCGAACATTGGTTTCGCATAATGGTAAAACTTTAACATTGTTGAAAATTTATGAAAAAAAAAAACCTTGAATTAGATCGCATAATATCAAAATAGTATACACAATAATTGAAAGGAAAAACGAACAAAAAATTTTTGCAAATATTCAAACAACGTGTCTTGTATGGTTCATCTTGGCTATTTTGTACGGATAATTTTGTTATGTGATGTTGGTTCATTTTGGTGTTAAATTGACGATATGCTTTACATTGTTGGACTTTTGTTTTCTAGTATTAGATACTGCCATGTGTCTAAGACTTAAATGATTCGCAATAGTATTCATTTTTTTTTTCAGTATTTGCTGTCTCCCGTGAAGGCCTCATCACCAAAACGATACAAAGGCCCCCGTAAAATCTGTATGATAAATTTTTTTGGTTTCAGAAAGACGTATCATTATGAAGCGTATAGTACTAGTTGTATTGTAGGAAGTTAATTCTAGCTTATTCCATAGTTTCACTAGTTATTCAATCCATCATTATTACAAATTGTTGTTGTTAAATTCGCGAGAGTGTGCAAAAAATAAATCAAAATTTATACTTCATTGTTGTTGTCGTTGGGTTAATGATTAACCAATTGATCATTATATATAAAAAAAAAAACATATTTATCTTTGTCCCAGACTGTAAGACGTTCCACGATCAGTCTTCAATGATCCATTTATTACTTTTGTGGTTTGATTCAGTGGTGATATCTAAAATGGAAAGGGAATTAAAACACATTAAAAATTAACATCCAAAAATAGAATTACCAAAAGTAATTGAGAATTTGTACATGAGTTAAACGTGAACACTTGATAAAGTTTTTGTTAAAGAGTTAATTCAGGTTTTTAATACTGATGAATGTCGATGATTTCTACACCACAAGAGAAGTTAGCAGATCGTACAGTAAAATAAAGGATGATACCACTACTATACAACCTACTACCTCATCCCGGAATGAGATTATCTTGGTATCCCCACTTTCATTAAGGTATTCAGCTGGAACCACAATTAGTTAAATAAATTTACAATTAATGTGCACAAAAAAAAAAAGAATATTTAATGGATGGTTTGCTTTCAAAATTTACAGCTTCCCTTAAATCCGTGCTTGTTGTATTCCAATTTAACTTTTAGCACAAGTTCGGATCTACGGGTTTCTGCAAATGAAAATTCATAAATAAGAGATGATACTTATCAATATAATTTTCATAAGTTTTTTTTTTGTTTATAAATAATTTTATATATCGTTTAGTATTTATTCTCTTTAAATATCCAATTTGGGAGAGCCGTATTGATCAGTTTAATTTGTAAGATTGTGTAAGTACCGGAGTATTCATTAACGTCAAATTCCTGATAAATTGATTAAAACAAGTATGTTTTCTGATGTATTTCAATGTGTAATCTTCCACCTGTAAAATGATGAAATTTTCATTAATTAATTGGAATATTATATATTATATTTATTTCAATTTCAATTAAATAAGATATGAAATGTCTGGTAATACTTATAGGCCAAGTTCTAGATCTAACCATTTTATATATTTATAAATATTTCAAATAAATATACAATTCAACCAAAAGAAAAATATTCAAATCATAAAAAAAAAAAAATTAAATTGATTAATTCTCATTCCATGTAATTAGTCGCTTGATCATTTCCTTTCTTACGTAATCTATCCGAATGACTTATTTTATTTAAATTCGATGACACAATAACAATAAAACCGACAAAAAAAAAAGATGAAATAAAAAAAAAAAACCGATAAAAATTGAATTCCTACGCTGCAAAAAAACCCAATTTGAGCTAATTAATTAGCAATTGCTCACCTGATCATTACGATAGCAAGAAGCAAATTGATAATTATTTGAATTGTTTTAAAATAAAACCAAAAGAGAGTGATTCTTATCGTTTTTATTATATTTTTTTTTAATGTGGCCAGTTGCAGATCAATGTTATTTATTGCCAATTTAAATGATTTTTTTATTATTTTTCTTATCCTTAACCAGAAATATAACACACAAATTAACATACCAAATCCGTATAGAAATTTCTATTGATAATAACTGATTTCTTCTTGGGATGTGAAATTTTCCCAGAATGAAATTTTTTTTTTTTGGCATTTTCTTTGTGTTATAGTGTTATGCATTCACTATCATATAAAACTTTCTCAGATGCATTAGTTGCATTTTCTTTTGCACATGCTCAGTATTTATTTTTTCCAAATTCAATATTTGAATTCTGAATAGTGCAACATTTTTTCCCTTGTGTATCACGAATTTATAATTGTTAACAATTTGGTACCATATAATGCATTAATCTGGTTCAATGGTAGCAAACTAGTTGTCAACGGTATCAAGATTCTTCTTCCGGATGTCTAAAATGTAACAACCAAGAAATTTAAATTAAATATTAATCATATCTTTTGCATGAAGACTACTGTTCATTTTATCGATTAAGAAATATGAATTTAAAATAAAAAAATTTAAAATCGATAGTGTTTCGACATTAAATGATAAATAATTTGGTACCATTACTCAATGTGTGCTGTTTTATATTTTAGTTTTTATCAACCATATTTCAATTGAATTAAATTATTTATGTTTTATTATGATATTTAATCAAGTTGGCAAAGTGCCATCACCGTGATTCATAAATGTCCTATGCAATGATTGATATGTTAGCGCATCAAAATAATTATCCCCCATAAAATACATATTATACATATAAGCCAACTAAATAACATAAAAAATACACGAAAAAAACGAAGAAGAAGAAACAAATAAATAAGAATGAAAAGCATTCAGTACTGATCTGATTTTCCTATAACACGAAATTGTATATTTTTAAATACTTTTACATTATGTTTCGGAAAGGTTAGTCAACTTTGGATCCAAGCACTCTATTATTTAACATACATAACATTTTACCAGTAGTAGTTTACCATATACCAATAAGGTGTACAGTCACTATCATATTGTACATAATGTAGAATATCTCTGTTATAAAACATATTCGCAATTTATATTGAATTCAATTTTCCCTTCGTTAAGTAAACCTGCTGGTTAGTTGCATATCCCCTTTTATGCCATTGTGAATTTCTCTCATTTTATGTTGTTGTTTTTTTTTAAACTAACATACAGCGAAACATCGAATTTAAAATAACAAGAAAAATAGAGAAATAAAAAAAAATTATGATGAAGAGTTTCTGTTTTATTCCAAATTCAACATTCATATTCAGAGAGCATTAGTTCTTGCAATGAAATTAAAAAAAAAAACAACATTGCATTATGTAATTATAAACACACATTACAGTGTGATTCCAATTTAATTTTTGTTTTTCGGTTAGTTTGAAAATCATCAGATAAAATTCAGATCCATTTAGAATACTAGAATAGTATACTACTTGATGTTTTGTAGTTGAATGAGGAGAGTAATGAGTCTATGTACTCAGTGAGATAAAATCAGAGAGGGTAAATGCAAGCGATTGCGTAACAGAAACTATGGTATTATCGCCCAAAATTTTTATTTATTAGGTAATGCATTGGAATTTATATGCATATCTAGATTCAATGGAAATACATAGATCGTGTTAATATGATTCATACTCTCTTCAATTGTTCCGGGAATTTGTTGTCATACTACTCAAAATTTGTACGTTATTGTTGATAAAGCGCTTCTTACCACTATCTCTATTCTCATCAAAATTCAGACAAAAGCTTTCTCCATAGTCTATCTGAATAATATAAGTTTCATCTTCCTTCTCTCATTTACTTCAAGTATTAAATCAATATAAGATTCAGTTGTATCATCGTTGAAGACATTCGTACTTTCAACTGGTTACCTTTTATTTGCACCCTTGTCAACTATAATAATTCTTCAACATCAATGAAGACAGTAAATTTCTACTATGTTCCTTCCACGTTTAATTAGTTGATACTCGACGCCTTGATGACGACAACCGTACAATGCAAACGATATAGGAAAGAGAACCATCCATCACGAAAACCATTTTCACTTGTTAAATTTTGTTTCGTAGTTAAAAGTACGAATTCTCACCTGTACGAAAGGTGAATGAATTCCAATTATGTTTCGTCTATAACATATGGATTTTATTGAAATCGGGATCTTTTATGCAATAAAGTCTACGGTTTTAC
This sequence comes from Coboldia fuscipes, assembly GCA_001014335.1. NCBI lineage: Eukaryota > Metazoa > Arthropoda > Insecta > Diptera > Scatopsidae > Coboldia > Coboldia fuscipes. The sequence continues at coordinate 43,760 of JXOR01000493.1, read as the reverse complement.
ATTAAAATTACTTCGTTGAATTTATATTTGTATTTAGTCCAGGATCATCCTGTTGGTATCCATGAGAGAAAGAGAGTGTGAATAGTTTCATTTTTTATTTAATGTTGGCTCTCTGGACTGCAAAATGTTGATACTGGATGAAGGGGAAATTTTCTTTTCATTTTAAATTCCACTTATCCACAAGTAGGAATCAGCAGACATATCGTTCCCAAAACAATATTTTATGCATAAATGAATACATATCGATTGTGGGATACTGGAAAAATAAACCTCTACTCTGTCGTTTCAGTCGATGAGTTCCCACTGGTGATGTCCTTATTCGTTTTACCCAAAAGCATAAGGTTTTATGTTGTACCATTACCCGTACTTCACACGTATATGTACTATACACCGGGCAATTGTTACATGACATGACCAAAATTATATTCATTGAGTGTATTGTTGTATATAGTCTAGGTCCTTATATACATTATACAAGAGACGGCCAAAGAGATATTGCACAATATCGAACCAACGATGACGCTCTAATGTGGCTATAATATCACTAGGAAAAATGTTGTACATGGCGTCAACCTACCCCAATAAAATAATTGATCGATTTAAAAGCAGCCAAAAAGGAAAAAAAAAGAAAACCGTTTTTTGCTTACTGGATCTGTTACTCAGGCCACTCGATTCTGTGGTTGTTATTTTGGCACAATTGTATCAGTGTGAGGTTTCTTTTCCGTGTTCTTTTAAATCGGCATGCCGGAAGTTATAAATTGCCTTAGTTTAAGATTTTCGTCTAATAATTTGATTTCAATAGAACAATGACCAAATAATGTTGGCAAACAACATGGAGCCCACCGTCTGATGTTTAATTGAATAATAACTGATCAGATTTTGAAGTTTTCCTTAATTCTTGTAATTGCAATTCTTGATTTCTTATACTTTTTTTTTTGGCAGAAAAGTAATGGATACCGCAAAGACCAAAAATACCGTGTAATAAAATTCTTGAATGGATGTCTGTCTGGACCCATTGACTAAATATAAAATTTTGTTATTATGAAAGTGTTGTACAATCAGTTAAAGAGTTTTGACCGTTTATTTACGCTGAATATAATGACTAATTCATTGAGCTATTTATGTCCAGAATACATAATAAGTCTGAAGTGTAATGCACTAAGTGGTACCCAAAGGTTCAAATTTTGCAGATTTACAAAGTATATAATATACATAAATTCAGTTTAATTTCATTGGGTTTTTTGTTTTGTATGTAGGTACACTAACGATATGTTTTTTAATTCTTTCATTCTGTCGCTTAAATTATACACTCATTTTTTTTTTGTATTTAAAATTTGCATACAACACATTACAAATTCCATAATAGGCCGTACAAGTAATGTACACATTGATAACTAACACGTAAACCGTCAAAGTGTTTTTTATATCAATATGTTTCTTCGTATGCCTATTCACTTTGTTATTTTTATATTTATCTCTACATACATATAACATTTTGTATGTTATTTTTGTACTTAAACAACGCAAAATTAAAAATAAAAAAAAAAAAAAAACACACAAAACTGATTGGAAAGAATATAAAATATAAGAGTATATTTTGCATGTCTCGAAAATGCAAGGTCAACGACATTAAAGCTTTTTGTGTCTGATATACGCGCGCGGCTAAACAGCATATTATGCTCTCCTAACATTGTATGAATTTCTCGTATAGTATGTTTCCATCCTATATACTTTCAACTTTGACGATGAAGTGGTGTCGTCGCTAAACAACCAGAATAAAACCTTGTTTTCAGGAATGGTTCATTTCATTGGCAACACCATAAAAAAGAAATTGTTTTACAAAATTTTCATCATTTTCCCTGAAAATGTAATATAACTCTTGCGCGGTTTCCCAAAAAATAAACGAAGAATTTCCATTCCGGTAATAGTTTTTTTTTCTTTTTCCCAGTACTCAACATCGTCCTTTACTATTATCGATGTTCTGAGTATTTGCTTTACACTTTCTGTCATTGACAATTAAACATGAATATTATTATAATTAATTAATCAATAATCATTTATATTTAGAGCAATTAAAAATTAACAATTTTTCATCTTTAGATCCGATATAATATTTCTAAGGCCAATCGAATCAGTGTTGTTCAACTAATAAGAAACGACGCTTCATAAAGATTAAAAATTCCTCAATATAATAAAAGTATAAGTATTTGAACTTTAGGTTGAACTGTAAGCCTTTTCATTTTAAAAAAAAGTACAATATACTGTATGAACCGGTGCGAATTTATTGATAGTGAATTGGAATTGTATAGTGAGTGAAACACTGAACAACAGAGAATGTTAAAAGAATAAAATAACTATAAAATAAGGGAATAAGAATCATTATCTGATATTCATCTCACTGGTGTTTCTCATCCATGATGCATAAAATCTTTTCTGTTCTTTTTTTTTTTGAAAAATACGTATAATTTTGTGTTTTGTTTTTTTTTTTTATTTAATTCCAACAGCAAAAGTTGGATCAAAGCTAAGGCCATTGCATTCATGTTAACAACTATCTTACCCAACTTGTATGAATGTATGGAATCTATTTGAAGAAAAAAAAATTTATAGAAGTAAAGAGAATAATCTTTTGAATCGTCTTGGAACAATAGTCTTCTCTTCTGCATTTAAGGAAAAGAAAAGAAAAATAAAATTAAAAAAAAAAAAAATTATATTATTAACATACAATTTATATCATTTTGTTCTACAACTCAAGCATATAAAGGAGCATTATATCGTTTAATTCGCGAAAACACATACTCACATTTAACAGATTCAGTAAATGCATATCATCATTCGCTTTCTTTCTCTATCTCTCTCACTTAACATATTATTCAATTTTCTTCTACTGCTTCCCATGACAAATAAAAATATAATTCGACTAACAAAAATAAGAATAAGAATTATTGGTATAAACGCGAAATATTTTGCCATCTTATGCATTCGCTCACTCACATTAACATTATTTGGAGGATGCACAACACCACATATACATAAATGTATTTGAGGTCGAATCTAAATCATTCTAAAAGATACTTGAACTAATGTAAGAAGCAAAATAACCGGCATAAGAGAAAAAAGAATACTGTATATGCCCACGACTTAATCAATGTGACTTAAGACAAAGATGATACAAAATAGAATGCACACATAAGAAAACCATTGATGATATCTGGGGATAGGAAAGTGCATTGCATAGAGTTCAATGTGAAAATTGGCAACAATTTCAATTTTGTGGCAAAATATTACAGTCATCGTGCCAAAGTCAATTTGAAAATGTATTCTACTGATTCCAATGGCCGATGATGTTCAACTATGAAAAGATGGAAACGGTTTTTATAAAAGTTCTTTTTTCTTTCCTTTCTTTTTCTAAAACAATTCTTAGTATCTTATGCGCCTAAAATATAAAATTATCTTCCATTCTGTTAGTCATGTAAAATTTAGCAGTATTACATTCAATTTTCTAGTTTTATGTGTTTTAATATAAATTATACAGAGTGCATACAAATAAGTGCATTTGGTATACTGTTGGATGAAATATTGCGTTTCCATTGAAAGGATTCACATTGGAAAATGTATAATAATAAGTTTATGCACAATCAGACAACAAAACGAAATGTAACTACATTATGCTATTCGCTTATTTGGCTATCAACCTTTTAGAATAAATCATGATCTCTATCACTATAAACTTCACAATTCATCTAGTTTATGTGAACGAGGCACAAACAATCATTTTATGTTTATTTTTATAATGGATAAAATCATGAGTTTACCTATAAAATTGAACGATATTGGTGTAGAAGAGAAAGATGAATTCTCTAAATTTCTTATTCCTATTCTTTGTAATCAAGCGAATTTATATGTTCAACATTATAAAGAAATATCAGAAATGTTGCAATGAATTGTTTAAGAAAAAAAAATGGCTTATTGCTCATTATTCTTAGGTTGTTAATGTACCATCCTTCTATTCGAATATCTGTTTCATTTCTATTCGATACCAGAAACTTTAAATGTATGATTCTTTGTATTTTATGCTTTGCTTATCCAACATTATTCAATTCATGTATTCCTTTCTATTCATGGTTAGAAAAGAATTAATCTTCTTCTTTTTTTTTTAGCTCAACTGACATGTCATTTATTTAATATGAACTGAAAGGTATCCACGTAAATTTAATAATTCTAACTTGCGGATGGTACAATATTGCATCTAATTATCTGTATGCAGTATCACGAATTCCCAATGGTACATGCACTGGAACCGTATAATGCAAATGTTAATGAAGAATAATCTTTTTCCATGTTTTTAATCAGTTGGATTAGTTTTCTTATTCCTTTGCTATATCTTTCACTTTTTTCTTATATTTGACTTTGACTATATTGCATCTTTTGCTTTTCTTGTACACTCGTTTCTGTCTTCTCCTCTCTCTCTCTCTCTTTGATTTTCGCTCAATTTTTACTATTCAACTTGGCTATGGCTTCAGAATCATGATCACAAAGAAGAAAATGATGGAAAACATTTTTCTATATTACAAGTTCTCTTCTATTTGCCAATGTATTTTAAGCCATTTTCAATCAAACAAAAAGACAAACTTTTATTTCGAATAAAATAAAAAGAAATTTTATTTGAATTTTAGTCAAATATACTATTGAACTTATACATTGGTGAAATAAACCAAAATAGAATAATATTCACATTTTATTTGTAACGATTATTCTGTTTTTAGTATTTTCAATAGCAGTTAGTTGCACTGCAGGTAGTGTCGAAGATTAAATACATCCCACAAGAATCAATGTGGCCCCAAGGTTTTCATTGTTCAAATAGCAAAAGCCTTAAGTGAAATGATTTTAATTTCAAAAGCCTTTTCCAGACATAAATTTCTATTGATTTCTATATTCAATAATGACTCTTATAAATTTATTGAAAATTCCTACTCCAAGTATAATCTTCACTGTTATAATATGAGTTTTGGTACATAGTTTGTCTGGAAAATGTTTTCTATCATTGAAATTTAGCTCTGATTTATTACACTTCTCTAATAGTCGCAGTTCGTATCAATAATCACATCCGAAAGTATTTCAATTTTAATATTTAGAATTCAACTAATTTATCGTTAAACTAATTCCAAATTAATCCCATTAATTATTATAAATACCGTATTAACGATATGCGTTCATTAAAAATTTACGCTCAATTCATAAATGCAATGATTAATTATATAAATATTCTTAATAACAAATCATATTAATTAATATTTTTCAGAATAAATCACCTTGCACTTTGCCATAGAAAAATATTCACATTGCGCATTTCCTTCTTATCAATTGTCTATACATACAAATACTTATATCACTCTTATAGTAATTATATTGGGTCGCAATTTACTTATTATTTTAATCGAAATTTAATAAAAACGAAACATATAATTCAGATAACTTTCATTCCCAATGAATTATTTCAATAAAGTATGATATTATTATGCGGAAATTATATGCATTTCACATTGAACCAATTTTATTTTGTCCGATTTATTTTTCTTTGCAATTTATTTTAATTTCCGTAATAGATGAATGACTTTCTTACTAAATTTGTTAAATTTCAAACTTATTTTACTATAAAGCACTAAATAAAAATCAATCAATAACTGAGTGAATTCGAAACGGATTATTATACTATTGGAAATAAAACGTATTATCTAATATTAACTTTTCATTTCAATTTAAATTACACAGCACAATTTCATTTTTCACTTAATTCGAAAATAATAATTATTTTATTATTTAACGTTCAATTAATAGGTGTTAATTGATATTAACCTTACATGGAATGAGATAAAAAAAAAAAACAAGAAACAACTAAATACAAATTTAATTTAATTTCTTTTGTGTTCTGTTGAAGCGAATCCTTTTTATACAACACTAGCAATCACTACTAAAAACGAAATCTACCTGGAAAATATACTTTCTATGAAACAAAGACTTTTTCAAACATACTTTTCTCTATGGTTGTTTTTTTTTTTATGTACACCGTATATGATCACCACACCAACATTATATCCGTCTCCTCTCCACCATATTTGTTCATTTTCAAATCGGATATGCACTTTTTTATTTCTCTATAATATAACAATTTTGTTGCTGTTGTTGTTGTTGTTTAAATGTATATGAATAACCAGCACTTTGCAATATTATATTGCCTTTTTCTCATGTTTTATACGGTGGGGCAGGTTATAGATATGCAATAATCACTATACAACTTATGGATATACATACTGGCGTTTCCATGTACATAGTATCGACTTAAACCTGACCTCGCCACGGTTCGGCCCAGTTGTGCGTCCTCTGCAGAATGCATTGCGCGAGGAATTATTATAAAACTACTCTCTCGTGAATGCAATTGCTAACAGTCACATTCTCAAATCACCTTTTTTTTCCGCTTTGTTTGAAGTTCTAATGGAATTTTCTGAGAGTAGAGAGAGGAGAATATAGTTTCTATAATACCAGTTCACTTCGCGTCATTTTAGTTTTTTTTTTTTCTTTTTTCTATTTTAAATTTTCTTTTCGTTCAACGATTATCTTCAATTTTCCAGGAATCAAGTGATTACAATCAATTTTATAACTGAGTATTATTGGAACTCTACAATTCGTTTCCATTTGCCAATCGGTTTTAAAATGCTTGGAATTGAATAAAACTTTTATATCGTTGGTAATTTGGGATTTTCTCAACCGTTATATGTGATCGATAGTTTTCCCTGGTATCCAACAATAAGAAAACTCCATTGAAATAATGTTATTTTCAAAATTATTTTCGGTTTATTTAAATAGCGCATGATCGATAACTTCAGAAAACGCAGACGAAGAATCGTTATGGAATGGCAAAATCCCCGCATGCACTTCTCTGTGGATCTCTGGTTAAGAGAATTATAAAGCACAGAGAATAAAATTTTAAAATACAGAAAAAATAAAATAAAGTAAAATGTACAAGAGAATATATAAAATAGTTGTTATTGGTATAATGTTGAAGTCCAACTTACTACCAACATGGAGACGATAACACCAGAGGTATGATAAATGCTGATGATAGGGAGCAAAGAACTGGTCGTGCCAGCTCCAACCTCACAAAATAGTTCGTTGTTGTTCTGCAGAAGGAAATCGACGGATATACATATGTACATATAACAGCCAGCAATGGATTTCATTTAATGTCGAAGATGTAACGAAAGCACCTCTTTTTATCTGTTTTACTTGCTGTACCACGATGCCAATTTATAGTTGAAACTATTCAATAATAATCGTTTTAAATTGCTCTTTGAAAAGCAGGTTCTCTCCGGCAATTACTTGGGTTGCATTTTAATTGGAAAATCTTTTTAGTGTTTCTTCCACACACAAAAAAAAACAAAAAATAAATGAAATTAAATATCAAACCAACAATATGATTTTGTGTTCTTTTTTTCTCTTGCTGTAACCAATACAAATTGTATTCAAAACTACTTTCTAATTACCAACTGACGGCAAAGAAAAAAAAAATTATGAAAACTCTATACATTAAGTGCATGAAGAGAGAGAGAAAGATCATTTATTTTTCATATGCGTCACACACAAAATAATATTAAACTGATTAAAAAACTTTCTGTGTTCAACGACACAGTGAATATAAAATTCATTTGCAACAATTATTTTGTATTATCGAATTATGTATGCGAAAATATCGTCGCGTATTTAAATGGAATGAAACGTAAAATGTGTAGAAGTATTGTAATGAAAAAAAAAAACAAATTTCTCCTATAATCAAACACAGACTTTACAAATTCAACACTGATATAACATTTTAATTGATAAATTTGGAACTTTCTTACAATAAGAATTTGTCTGTTGGTTTATACCGAATAGAATCAGTCTATTTTATTTATTTTTTTCTTTTCGGTTCATACTTTTCTTAACATTTTAAAAATAAAATAAAAGTACCGACTACATGAAGGACGGAAAAATAAAAGAAATAATTTAAATATAAATGATTTTCTTACGATTTTTTTTTTGTTTGTTTGCCCACTTGGTGTAATACAAATGTGAATTATTCCTGGTTCTTGTCGCTGTTTTTATTTTAGCGGTGTAAAAATACTCGATGGTTATGTCTCATTGTATGGGTTCTCCTGTAATAATTCCCATTTTGTACAAATGCATATGAATTATAAAAATTCTATACTTTTATTTTTTTATTTTTTTTATTTTTTCATTCGCTGTGTCTTTCTTTCTCTCTTTCTTTTTTAGCATATAAATTTGTTATGTGCGCGAGTCACTACATAATTAGTCTATATATAATTGCATTTATTTCACTGGTAAAATACTCTCTTTGAAAACTCAAACTGAATACGATGGATCGGTTCAAATTAGACATTTTTATTTAAAATTTATATAAAAATGAAATAAGTACAGTTTTATAAAAAACCCATTTTATGAATTAAATTTTTGTCAGTGAAATAGCATGTTATATTCCTTAAAACCATTGTCTACAATCATAATTATCGCTAATAATTCACATTACTTATGTATTTCCTATGCGGTTAATATGAATTTTCACATGAAGCGTTTCGTTTCTTTTCTTTTTGTTTTTTCAAATATTCTATATACGATAATGATTTAGTTCGTTTAGCACTTTTAATTTGCACCACATTAATGAACATTAATTGGTAGAAATATTTCTAGGATTTAATACAATTAAATGCAAAGTTTTAAATAAAAATTCTAGTGTATTTTCTGTTTGGTGGCACTTGAATTGAACTGATGTTGAACTGAATGTCTGGCACTGGATGCACTTTCGGTGTGGGATCACTCACAAATTGCAACGCGAATTCAACCGGGCGATGCAACGAATAAATTTTTGCCTGAAAAAATTCCCCAACCGAAGGAAATTCCATAGCCGTCAGAATGAATCGAATGCATTTGAATTTTGCATACTTTATTGAAGTCTGGCAACGGAGATTGGATCAGATGATAGAACGGTTACTTGTACTTATTAATAATTCTGTCTGGACAGTAATAATTATCTAATTGATGTATTAATTGGGTGTGTAGTGATTGCGAGTCATAATTTTAATTATAAATGAACTTATATCACATTTTAGTTAAAGTATTTCTATTTAATAAGAAGTTTACAAATGTATTTCATTATTACATTATACTTTTTGGAAGATACCTTATTTATTGTAGCATAATATTGAACTTTCTACTTATTTAATTTAGTTACTATTGGTATTTATGCTGAGCATAAATCAAGTCACATAGGTTTCATTGTTTCCGGTGGTACAACGCTCTAGTACTGTTTTTAAATTATACGAGCCGAACACCAATTCGAAGTTTTATTTAACAACACCCGAACTTGAAGTCCAGAATTTGTAACAAATAATACAAAAAATCTTTCAATCTCATACATTTCTCAGCTTTGTGAAGTTAATGACGGAGTTCAAATTAATCTCGTTTTTTTTGTTTTTTTAATTCACTTACATTGTAAGTACATTTAGTTATTGCATTAAACACTGTTAAACTGGAGATGTAGTGTTTGAGAATAGAGTTGCCAATTAATGAGTTAATTACAGTGAGTGTGATTGTACGTGCAAAAACTGTGCCAAGTGAATGTTCTTTCTACTTGCTATTACAACTTCAAGTTCTCGTTCTATGACTTCGATAGGTCTATGACGAGGAGTATCTGAATTCATTAGATCAGTTTTGTCCACCAGTTGTACGTGGCCTTCATAGAATCTTAGTGCTAATTAACCGAAGAGAGAAGCGAGAATCTGTTGCTTCTCGATGATAATACCAATTAAGTTGACCCGTAGTCTCTCTCGTTCGCTTAACCGTAATAAACAAATTATTTAATAATTTAGAAAGCCCATAATTATTGGTGGGACAATTAGCCATCGTCATTATAAAAAACACAAGTGAAACTTCATCAGTTTGTTGATGGTTTGTTCAGCTCTTTAACATCAACAGAATCACCAATTGGTTACAGCATGAGCGATGAAACAAATGATAAAGACGTCCTACCGAAAGGTAGAGTGAACGAAGGTGAGCGATTAATACTATTCCGCTTAGTTTGATTATGCTAAACGAACAGGTGAATTTTTAACATTCCTTTGCACTGCGTCTCGTTTTTCATTTATTCTAGTTTGCAAAGAATGGCTCATACGAGAAGACAGCGCTCTGGCATATCAGTTGCAGTCCAAAGAAAGTGTGTATTTTGTATTCAATAATTTCTGTTTTTAGAAATTTCACAGATTTTTTAAAAACACTGTGTCTCTATTTTATTCATTTCAATAGTCAGGGAACACTTACAGGGAAATAAGTTTCGGAATTCAGTGGTGCGTCAAGATTTTCCCACCGCTCTAACTGAACAGCTAAAAGAAAAGGAAGAAGCCGAACGTCGAGCTGCATTGTATCATCAAATGATAAATGAACAGTAAGTACTCAGATCCAAATATGGCAATTACGTTGTGTATTTTTATTCTCTTTCGCTGATTAAACAATAATATGTAAATGAATAATCGTACTTTTTTAGGGAGCAAACAGATGCCAGAGTTGCTAGAGAATTAGCCAAAAAACTGGAGAATGAATTAAATGTCGATGGGCATCGTAAAAAAGCTGAATACGAGTTTACGAATCCGGGTGCAAGACATTCAAATGTACACTATATTTGTCTAACTTTGATATATTATGGTTGTAATTCATTAACCAATTATTTGTAGGAGCTGTTGACCGGTTCAGATGATGGAGCAAGAGCATTACCAAGTGAGGCACCAATACCACCAAGAAATTTAAAACCGAAACAATATAGGACACCAGATTTATTGCCACGAATGCCACAGCAAGATCATCAAAATGCATCGCCCGTTCGTATGGCACAAAGCACATCTTCACCTTCCCCTCCACAATTAAATTATGTTAGTTTAGATTTAAATAGTCCAGGACCAAGTGAACGAAAACATGGTGCATGTTCTCAATATGCACAAATAAGACCACAAAATTTTTCACCAACGAATTTCAGCGATTGTAGTGATTCCAACTTATATACCGTTCCATTAAACTTAAACTCTCATACACCTGAAAAGGATTTTAACAGAAATTTACAAACAAATATTGCTAATCGATCACAGGTCCGTAGTCCAACATATGACAATTCGAATAATTCGCATTATGAATCTGTGTTTCCAAATGCATGCGAACTGCCCTTAAAATATACAAATGATCAATCACCAATGAATAATGAAATAGCGGTTAATGTCATCAGCCACATCCACATGTTATCGCCTGAAAAATATGATAAATTAATGGGTAATCATAGTCCACCTTTGCCTGTTAATCAATTAAATCCAGATGAATGTGATGGAGCTTTCTTATCTACGACTTCCATTTTATTTTCTGCAGTACCACTACCGAACTCAGCTGGGCCAAATGCAGAAAATTCAACTGACAACTACAGGAATGGTGATCGCACATTAAATGCAAGGGTATTAGAGGAACTAGGCCTTCCCAAAGAAGAAATTGATGAGTTGAATCGTCGTGTGGCACAAGAGAAACGTGATGAGGTATTATATTTTTTTGCTGATATTATCATTTGCTTATTTTAAATTTCGATTACAGCAATTGGCCAGAATGTTGCAACAAACTGAAACAGTTGAAATGTCCCAGGAAGAAAAAGATCGAATGCTTGCAATGGAAGCTCAAGATAAGGAATTGGCTAAAATGTTGCAAGAAAGAGTAAGTTTCGTATATCTGTACATAGTTATTTCAATTGACTGTTCTATCAATTTATTTTAGGAGAAAGCTAAAGCCAAACGTGCTAAAGAGAAATCAAAAATTAAGAAACAGCAACAAGATCATGACAAACGGAGAGTTATTCAAGGCCAAAACGATAGTAATCAAATGGCCGCATCTCATACCAGACAATTTTCTTTAGATTCGCAGGAAGATAGTAATTCTGTTCCGACAAAATATCGTTCTCCTTGCTTACCTGCATTGGCACCAAGGGGTTATCCAACTCAGGAACCACCTAGATATCCGGTATATTCTGATGAAAATTATTCCAATCCATTGGATATGATCCGTAGAGAGCCAACGCCCAATCAATGGGGTAATCAGAGATCAATGGGATCTGAAGATAATATTTACACTCAACCGGTATCTGCGTTAAATTCTGGCAAATTTTCGCCTGATCAGCAATCAATGAGGCCAACATATTTGAATCTCGATAACGTGACAATACCAAGTAATATTAATGTTCGAGTAACTGGACCAGCGCAAGTTGATCCCATGTATAACGATGGTGCTAGATCACCAACTCCAGAATATATAGATAAAATAAGCACAAGTCCAGTACCACCATATATGCCAATACAGGGTACCAGACGAAATCCACTTCCGGAAATAAAAAAGAAGAAATCAAAAGAAACAAAATGCGCTCAACAATAGAACTGTAAAGCAATCGATGAGAATATATTGTTATTTTTTGATTTAATTTAAAATAGTATAAGTACATTATTGATTGTTATTTGTTATACAATGAAAATACTGCATCTCCTTTATACATGAATGATAAGAAACAAAAATACTGAATAAAATTCTCTCTTATTCTGATATTATAGTATCTACAACCACTTATACAAAGGTGTAATCAAAAGCTAGTAATAGTTTAGGGTTTATAGAAGTTATTATAATCAAATTATACAATAATTTATTATGTGCATTTTTCTATACTTTATTAAAACTTTTAATTATTTAAAGAAAAGGAAATTAAAATGTTTTATTATATGAATGGTATTGCATTGTACAGGTATTTACATAATTTGCCCAAGGGGTAATAAACTGCATCCAGAATCATGAAGGTAAGAATGAGAGATAAAATTATGAATGCTAAAATTCATTGTAACTAAGGTATGCCATTGTTAAAAGCTGGGACGCAACAGGTATACCGACATGGAAGCCGACGGTTGAGCGCCATACAGGTGTAGTCGATGATTTGAAGCGTTTAGTTGTAAATCTGCTGCGCAACAATTAATATCGCATCAACTACCTGTTGCTTTACTCTGATAAAATTCAGAATTTGTGTGACTATTAATTGAGTGATTATAATTAAAGTATAATTGATATTCCGAATTGAGATGTGAAATTGTTTTTATTTTTAAATTTTGATATAGTTATCCATTTGTTATTTTACCTGGGAAATCTATATTCATGAAGTAAATTGTATTTTTTGTTTTCTCTTCAAAGACTTATATTGAATAGTGTATTTTTCGCTTACCTGTTGGCCATACAGAATCACATCTTTGAATTGTTAAACCATACACAGGTAAAACAGGTTATTAATTTGTGTTTAAAGTTAAACTCTCTCGCTCTCTCTCTCTATTGAATTTATAAAAGGTATGTGTGTGTGATCATTTTTAAAAATTTGTTTTTCAAAGAGTTCTATTCCATAGTTATGTGACTAATGAGTCATCCACAGTGTGTGCAATTAAATTAATAAAACAAATATAAGAAGTTAATATTTCAATTATCATTCTTATCAATATTCATATTATACTGATGATGAGAAATGTGAATAATAAGACAGTGAACATAGATATCTTAAGCGATATATCGCGAATCATCTAATAAAATTGGACTGTATATTGAATTGGTGCATTAACTATAATATATTGGTGCCTTCGAAAGCAATTGTTTGACAATGAGGTGATTAGCTGCAACTGAAAATCGGTGTCCCACATGAATAAAAAAATAAATAATTCAAATAATTTCGTGATATTTAATAAATAAAAACCCATAATAAAAGGGGAGCAGATAATTCAATTTTATTAATTATTGAAATTTAATATTTATGTTTATACGATATTAGAATAAAAATCACATTCAAAATGTGGAAACAAGTATTATGTTTGATCGTATTTAATTCATTAATTCAATTGATTTCGACGATATCATTGAATAAAAGATGTGGCACGAAAATATGTGATATGGTACAATATTGTTCAAAATTTACAAATCAATGTGAACCGTGTGATCAAGTATGCAATAAATTGCAACATAATTATGATGTTCAGCAATGTGAAATGGAATGTCAAGGTGAGTAGTTTTTATATTGTTGTTCTTCTGCTATGGTGTGAAGTGCCATAATTACATACAAGAATAGAAATTAATTTACTAAATTGACTGTTTTTTGCGCATTGTTTATTAAAACATTAATTCAAACTTTTGTATAGATTACCTGTTGGATCTACGGTATGCTAGACAATCAGCACTTATAGGTAACTTACTCATTAATAAATTCCAAAATAAATCATTCTCACTGATAAAATATAAATCGTGACTCTACAGATGTTTCCAAGGAAGTTATGACGCGATTAACAATATTAACAATTATTACTTTGGTATTATTATTGATATTCCTCGTGATCCATGGCTTCCATTTAATTCGATGGTTACGAAGACGAGGCTGGTGTAACTGTAATTTTCGTTTCAATCGGAAGAAAACAGTTCCAACACCACCAACGGAAATTCATGCGAATCCTAATACAGACAGTCCTGGTTTCAATCGTCGCACTTCAAGACCTGATGTACCAGAACGTCAGTCAACGGTTTTTTCAATTCAAACAGGTACTAACTGAAATTAATAATTCTAATATTTGAAATAATTCGATAATTAATTTTCAGGTGTAGATACACTTCACACGGTAAGCACTCCTTTAAGTGGCCGTCATCCAGCCGAAGATTCAACGTTGAGTTATTCTTATGATAACGGAGCACTACAAATCACACCGGTTAGTGATAAACCAAAAGGAATGGGTCCAATATAAGACACAAGATCTAAAACTTAAATTGTAACTTCCATTAACCGTTCATATTAGTGAATCATTACGTGTTTCGAAATTAAAACCGAGTAATATTAGTATTCCAATGAGTAAACAGTAAGAATCATTTCATTGTAATAGTCGTATCAACATTAATAATTAATGAATTTTTATTTTATTTGTTTTTCTAAAAAAAACGAGTTTGATTTATCGTCACACGCTCAGTAAGACTAGTGTACTTAATGTAAGAGCATATATTATTATATTCTATAAATGTAAATCTTACACGAATAATGAATTTATTTAGGACGTAAAAATTAAGAATTAAGATTGATTTAAGCTAAATCATGAGTATTAAATAAGAATGTTAATTAATTAATGTTTAGTAAACGTATTAAACGTGTTTTGTATTTAAACCCAGTATTGATTACGTCTTAGTAAAGGATTAGCTCGTTGTTCTTGTGATGATTGTCGTATTGACGCATAATTTACATCTGGCGCTAAGCCACCTTCGTAAGATGAACTCCAGCCATCGTTCTCATCATCATAACCGTATGGCAGATTATTGGGCCCCATCAATCCACTCGCATCATTTTCCATATCCGATTCTGGATATTCGTTCTCCAAATCAATTGGAATGATCTTACAATGAGGAATATTACTCATTACGGGCAATGGTGTTGAATTAGCTGGTGTAATTGGAATTGAATCACCACCGTCAGAAGCTGCGTACAATTGATTACTATTGTAAGGTAAGAAATCCGGTGGTTGTGGTAATGTCGGAGGATAATCTTTGTTGTTATAATTTTTAGAATTTTTCTTTGATTTACGTGATCGATAAATTACTAATCCGGCTATGATTAAGATTATTAATATTATAACTAACGCTATAATTAGAATTAAAATATACTCCGATGACATATCAATCGGTTGTACAGAAATATTTTTATCGGTGTCCTCGTTTAGAGGACTCAGTATTGAATGAATTTCAATTGAGACAACACCTTCACCTGGTTGTACACTTTTCATCAATAAGGCGTATTCAAAATAGTCATTTAATGAATGAACATCATCCGGTAATTGATCAGAAACATAGTAAATAATTCCACTTTTGAGATCTTTGTACGTGAATGCAGTAATATCACGGTCATTAAAATTCTCTGTATTTCCACTGTTTCTAATGATTTTCCTTAAATTTCCTCGCTCTGGTTTCTTTGTAATCACAATCTTCGGATTGAATTTATTTAACTTTAATTGAATTATATTCTCAAGTGCCAACGATGAAGTCAATTTTATTTTGTCTCCCGTTTGCAGTGAGATATCACTGATCTTAATAAATGCCTCAACAATAATATCGATATTTAGAAGTAACACACGATCAGAGCCTTTAACAGATACTGCTACTTCAAAATTATCATGTGATTTGGTCAAATCATTCTGATAATATGAGATCTTATCGGCAGTTAGATCTCTGTAATCAAATTGATTAGTCGCATTATTATCGTTAAATATCAATCCATATTGTGGTGATCGTGTTATATTAAAGTGTAATCGATTTTTATTAGCATTCGTTTCAACAGCAAAATTATCTGGTTGAAGTTTGACAATATTGAATCCTTGTTGGATTTTAATCGGTTTCACTTGACCACCGGGCATTATTTCAGCTGGTAATATTTTAATACTGAATATTTCGTAAGCAGCATTGAATTTACCATCGGACACTTTGAAATAAAATGTAGTTGATTGTGGTGAATCGTAATGAATATAAGTGATTCTCTCTTCGTCAATATCAGTTTGTGAGAATAAACTACCAGTACCGAGTGCTTCTTGTTCATTGCTTTCCTTTGATAATTTTATAAGTGCGCCAACAGTGGGCCCACTTAGTATTTCATAGATTATATTGTCACTTGAAGTGTCTGCGTCTTCAGTTAACAGCTCTTCTCTAGTTATCGTGGCATTCTCACCTTCAATTACCGACATTTGAGGTGACTGAGTTATCAACAAGAATGGTTGGTCATTCAACGGTATTATCACCACTGGTATCGTCAAGTTAAATAGGAATATTTGTCTAAAATTATAGATTTATATATAAATGGTGCCACTTTCTGAAATCAATCAGAAGTTATTACTTACCCTTGTGATAAATGAACTGACATTTGGATAAGATCTTCTATCGAATCTGAATGATCGTGCACATAATAAACTCGTTCATTTGCGAAATCGTTGAGGGAAAAACGTGACGTATTCTTGGTGTAATCGATAATTTTTACTTTTCCATGCATCGGATTATACGCTTCGATGTAGAGATCGGGCGTTTGGATACCGGCCCTTGTCTCCAAGTATTCTAAAACTTTTGATAAATCTAATCGAATGGGTGCAGTTTCACCCTCTTCAACTGTGATCTTTGGAACCTGAAGGAATCGTAATAATCCACCCGATGACACAGAAATTTCAATGTTGAATATCCGGTCGATTAAATTATTTGATAACTTTGCCGATACGTCGAAGTAGAATGAATCATTTACTTTCAGTTCAGTCGTGGAGTTTGTGTGTTCATAAACAATTTTACTTTTGTTGACATCACTTTGATAAAATTCATTAATTTCTGCAGTCATACCATTATCGTATTCATATAAGATACGTCCAAACTGAGGAGGAACTGTTACACTGTACTTGATATCTCTTTCAAAGTCAGAACATAGGAAACTTAAGTGTTCATGCTGAATGTACTTTTTCGTACTAGGAAACACATGGAGAATTTCATTATTGATAGGACGTATGGAAACAGCATTCACTGATATGTGCAATGTTTGTTTAGTGGTGTTAAAAATACCGTCAGTTACTAGAAATTCAAAATGACATGGTGATTGATATCCATTGTGAACAAAAACTATATTTTCATTGTTGATATCTCTTTGTGTAAAGCTCATAATCGAAGTTTTTGGATCATTTACCGATGCCAGATGTCCACCGGATACATTAAGGATAATAATAGTCAAATTTTCTGGAGGAGAATCTATATCGACAGTCACTAAAAGAAACATTTCATGTAAGTCAATGAACATTTTCTATAATAATTAATCATATATTACTTAAATCTGATGTCTTTATGAGAGCTTTTCCACCATTCCACACCTGCATTCCAGTATTTACAGTAATTGATGGCATCTCATCATTAATTTGATTAACTCTGATATTCAAATCGAATGGGAGGCTCTCTTTATTACGGGATATAGCAATTAATTTAACCACATCTGTTGAATTTTCGCTACCATTATGGTGATATTCAACTAGTCCAGAATCTAGTTGTTTGTGAGTAAATCGGTTGACTTTCGATTTTCCATTTAAAATTTGTCCAAATATCGGTTGTTCTAGTACTTTGTATTCGAAAATTTTTCCAGCAAAGTACTCTGACATTGGTACAATGTGGCTTGTTCTTAGTTTCACAGATTTTCCTAACAATATATTTTAAAAGTATTTAAATGAGAATCAAAGGAATCGTTATATTATCGGTATTTACCTTCATCTACAACAACTGCTCGCGTATTGATATACATATTTTCTGGGATTATGATGATTTTTAACATCAAATCCTTCAGCCAAGTAATTCCGTTTGTTACATCAAATATAAAGTAATCGGAAGATTGATTAACACTTGCTTGGATGTAAAACATTTTCTCGGAATTAATGGTAGATTGATCGAAGACTTTACAATTATATTCATCATCCGATGTAATTGATTGAATTTCCAAATAGCCATGCTGTGGTGAAGTTGTTACAAGGTACGAAATATCTCCAGGAGAGATATTTGGATGAACAATCTAGGATCAGAAAATCATTTATTGTTATTGGAAAAGGATATTAATATAATTGTCTACCTCTAAGATATCTCTTGAAATAATAACACTGGTTGACTCTTCAACATACAGTGTTTGATTACGGTTGATCCTTAACAATTCCCAATACGCAGGTGGATAAATTCTAATTAGTAACTCTCCTTCGGTTGAAATGCCTTTTGTTTCCACTTGATATCTAAAAATTATTTGGACATTAAGTTGATTATTTAAATTCTAAAAATATAACAAACGGACTTAATCTTTTCCATTGCTGCAATATCTGAATTAATATAAATTAATCGTCTTCGGTCAACATCTAATTGGGTGAAGGATGAAATCGAGACATTTGAACGTGTTGTTTCATTCAATCTCCTCCTAAATTGTAAGATTCCATGATCTGGACCATTCAACACTTTATAAACAATTTCTTCGGGTTTTACATTCAAATTCGTATCAACTGAGACATCTTTACTCTTAATTACAATCGTTTTACCCTCTTGAACAATTGAAGCGTTACTCTTTCTCATGCGGATGAATGGTGCCGAAGCAATGATGGGCAGCATACCAGTTATCTCATGAATACCATCGGTTACCGTGAAGGACATATTACCAGTTTCAAGTCCAGTATGAACAAAAGTGATTCGTTTGGCATCCAAATCTTCTTGACTAAATTCAGTAACTGGTACTGGCATATGGGGAGCTGATTTGTAAACCATTCCATTTGTAACGGAAACATTTTGATAATATAAAGTGGTTGTGTTTTGATCAATATCAGGATCAGTATAAAGTAGATTGAAAGTATCAATTATTTTACTTTCTCGATGAACCACATGCAGTGTTTCTAAGCTCAATGGCTCTGGCGGATTATCATTTCGTAGTGCCACAGATATTTGTACCTCACTGACATATTCAAAATCCACATTACGATCCGGTGAAAATATGAGAAAATGGATTATGTCAACCGTTGATTCCGAATCATCATGACAATAATAAATATCTCCCAAGAATAAATCCTCAAGTAAAAATGAATCCAAATTAATCACATCATTTGTCTCACTATTCAAATAGCAAACTGATCCAAATTCTGGCTCTTGAGAAACGTTAAATACTAAGTATTGAAATTTATTGAAGAGTACTTCAAAATTTGTTCGACCGATAGGTGCCATACCACCCTCAGGAACAACTATCAAATCTTTCGTCTGAAAAGTTAATTGGTTCACAAACTGTTCGGGTGGATTAAAAACGATGTTTAATTGACCCTTGACATCAGCACATTCGGGCACCGAAACGATAAATTCAAATACATCAATAAAACTTGAATAACATGATCGAAATGTTTGGTAACGAATAATATTTTTATCGATATCATTTTGTGTGAAGGAGTCCATTTCCTGCAATAAAGTATACATGTTAATAAATCAAGACATCCGTTTATATCTCTATAGTGATGACAATGATTCTATAAGCGAACCTTCGCATATTCTGGATGGCCTTCCACATAGATATATCCATATTTTGGTGGCTTTAAAACTGTATAGATGATATTCCGACTGAAGGTAGACAATGGAATTGTCTGATGAAATAAATTTTCATTCGATATAACTATTTTCCTTGTCCCATTTATAGTCAATGTTGTAATGGATTTAATGCCTATTTGCAAAGTAGTGAATGTAATTCGAAAATCATATACAGATGTCTTAATATCACCGAACATCGCAATAAACTACAATTGATATTCTTTATTAGATTTGCACATAATAATTATTCAAATTTTTGTTTCACCTTGAATCCGTCATGAGTTGGAAGATCCGTGTTATGGATGTAACGTATTTGACCCAAGTGAATCTGCTGGCTTGTGAATGAATCAACATTTATCCATGTGGAATCAATTGATCGTAAACGTTGGATATTACCATAAGATGGATTCTGAGTTATTTGATATCTAGAAATAAAATAAATTAGTAATCACTTTAATAAGTCATCATTTCTACTCACTTAACATCGATATTATCATCATCAGAATTAGCAATGAATGACAGATTAGAAGATGAAATAAACGTTGAGGAGCGATGAATTAATACTAATCCTGTATTATTGACTAATCGTAATTGCAATGGCAATACGGAGATCAAGAGTACGATTGTTGAACTAGTTTCAATACCATCCGAGACTTGAATCACCATTTCAAATGTTACTTCTTCTGTACTTTGGATATCAGCCAGATAAGTGACGATTCCAGCATCAACGTCCGCTTGTGTGAAACTGTTAACGGCTTTTCCCCTCACTTCTAGTCTTCCATACTGACCATCTGAATACGGCGATGCTAACAAGGTGTAAAGTAACGCAGAAGGGGGACTATCAGGATCTTCAGCAGTAAGTAGATCTGGTTTAATTAATTTAGGTATTCCTTGAGTTAATCGAAGAATTCTAGAACTCGGTATTTTTAGAGTTGGCGGGTCATTAACAGGTGTCACATTTACGTGTAAAATGAAACGATGTTTCCCGGCGTACATTTCCGGTATCTTTTCCCTTTGGCCGCTAATGAATTGCAAATCCATAGTGATGTGATCAGACAATAGTTCTGACCCATTATGGGTGTATTTCACACGTTCTGATTTCAAATCACCAAGTGAAAAATATTTAACTCTCGTAGGTGGAGTTTGTGTAGATATAAATTCATCACTAGAATGTGGTAGTAAAGACAGCATTCCTTGTTTCGGCTGATGGACAACATTAATCATTACTCCCTCTTCAGAGATTCCATACTTATCATAGTCTATGTGCAGCTCTATATTCTTTGGACTAATATAAGTATTTCCACCTTCTAGGATTTCTAGAGGATAAATTGATACGATTTCCCGTTCTTGTGGTAGTCCTACTCTCGTGAATATCTATTAAGACAAGAAAAACATTAACAAATAGCAACAGCTGAGTTAATTGCTGTATAAAATTTACAGTATACTTATCAGAATAGTCTGCTTTAATGCAATATGCTTGTTCACAATCACACATGAAATTATCAAATTTATGTTGGTGACAAGTAGCACTCGGAATACAAGGAGATTTATGTAGACAAGGATAATACCAAATACATTCCGTTGTTACACTAACTGTCTCTTTAAAATGAGGAAAACCGATTGGTTTACCTGAACCTTCAAGTCGCTTAATGCAACCTTGGAAGTTATAATCAATTGCTTTTAATCCTTTGGTTGCAGCACGACGCTTTAAGTCCGGTTTAATGCCGCCAAGAAAATGGTTTGTACTCAGATCAATTTTTTGATTACTGCCACCGGCAAATGTTGCACTGATAGGTTTCCCATCAACTGTAATCTGAAATAATAGAGAGATGGTATTAAAAATGAATTTTAATTATAATTTTATTCTCAGTTACCTCAACTGCCGTTGGACTATAGATAAATGTAACATTATGCCAAAATCCATCGGATACATTTCTATCATGAATTAGTTCAACCACATTCGATCCTTTTGACACCAGTAATCTTAATTTACTGTCTACTATTTCTAAAGCCACTGAATCACTACCAGGATTATAAAACACGGTTGCTACTGGTTCAATGGTATGAAATTCAAGAGACCAACTAAAATAAGAAATCGATGAACTATCAATAAAAGCGTCATAATTTTACTACAGTATCGAGAGAATACCTCTCACCGAGTGGATTTGGTTGCTTATTGAATCCCACATAAGCATCGTCATCTACAAAACTTATACTTTTATGTTCATCTGCTTCAAATTCTGAGCTACAGGTCCATGACACATGGACACTGCTCACATGAGAAGATCTCTCTCTGGCTCGTTTTAATACGTTTATATTATTATAGAATACCTAAAACAGTACAGTATATTACTAAATTAATTTAATTAAAAAACGTGTAGAACTTGTTACATCAGATAAACATCCCCTGAAATTGTCAATTGAATGAAGATAAATTTCAGAAAAATCTCCAACGCCACCAAGGAAAATTCCAAAATGAATGTTCAATTCACTTGATATGATGGGAATTGTTTTTCTACAAAATAAAATTGATTAAAAGTATAAAAAACAAAACATAATCATCCGTTAACAGTTTCAATTACCTGACAAAATGTTCGTCGATTTGCATTGTAATATTCGATTCATATCGTTGGATAACAAGATCGTGCCATTCCAAATCATTGAAAGTGAAACCAGTGGGTGACGTTAGTTCAGCAAGGTAATCTTCGATTTTAAATAGTAATTTTATTTGTCCGTTTTCTAATTGAAGTAAACAATAATTTGTGCGACCGGCAGCCAAAAATACCAATCCACTAGATTGACTTGTTCTTAGTTTTAGTCTAATATTTGTTGACACTTTGGCCTCTTGTAGAGGCATGGCAATGTGACTGGCACCGAAAAAGGAAACTGAAACCAGAAGAATTTTTCAAAATCATTCAATTTAATATTCAGAAATCTATAATAATAAGACTTCTAGAGACTTTTAAAGGTTTAGAGTTACCAACGGATATGATATCATAATTTAATAAACAGGTAACCCGACTTATCTAATCTATTCGACATTTTTTATTTGATTTCAACATGTTCTGATAACAAATTTTTAATCATTACGTTGTGAGCTGTTGAATAGTTCAGAAGTGTCCGTTCATTTATTAGCTAGGAAAGTGCATTTAGTGATTTATTATTTCATCAATATTGGGAGTAATAAAATATTGTGTTTAGATTACTCACAGTTTCAGTGCAGTATGAGATATTGAAATCAATTAAAACAAGATTAAACGTGTTCTCAAATAGTGAAAAAAATTGAATTTTCTTTTACCGTGATTCATTGTGCCATTATTTTCTTTTCTTTTAAAGTGCAAAATTAAAATAATTTCAATATACCAGTGTACTGTTATCAGTAGAATGGATTTAAATGGAATCGATTAGTATGTGTTTCTTCTAACCTCTGCCTGACTATTGATAAGATTAATTTATTACGTTAAATAAATACAACGTGTTAGTGAATTATTTTTGATAAAAAAAAAGTAAACTAGTGAAAATGATTCGACCCAACCTAATGACAGCGATAAGTAGTGAGGAATCACCAATGCCTCATATTCAAGCGAACGCAAATAACATAGTCAAAGGTAAATTATTTTACCTGTGATAATTCGTGAAATGTTTTATTTAATTTCCATCATCGTTTACTATCTAGATCAATTAGATTGTGGTATCACAGCGTTGGGATGCTGTAACACTCCAACTTGCCAGAAATTAGGAAACACAAAAGTATTTTTAGTATTATTTTCATTAACGGGTATTTTTCAAGGCGCAGCCCAGTCATTTTTTCGAGTTACAGCTAGGCAAGCTGCAGTGGAACATGATTACAATCCAGCATTAGTTGGTATGTTGTTTGATACATTTGTGAGAGACAATAATTCTTTAATGGCAACATTACTCTTTTAGATTGGATACTTGTAGCCAGTGGAATAATGCAAGGAATGTTTGCCTTAATTATCGTTTATTGGGCTAATAGAGTCCATAAAGCTTCTTGGTTAGGAGGACTAATCATCTTCCAAGCAATCACCACTGTCCTTTCCATAATACCATCACTGGCGCAAAAGTAAGAATATCATATTTACAATGAATTTTTAAAGATAATGAATGAATTACGTTTCATTTTAGTAATCAAGAAGATTCTATTAGTCGATTTGAAATATCTGTACTATGTACAAGTGAACAACGAGACAATTTAACAATTGAGAGCACATTGGGATACATGACAATTGTTGTCCTATTTATATTGCAAGCCGGAATTGCTCTAGGAAACATTGCATTTTACTGTTTGGGTATTACATACATGGATGATAATACGAAAGAGATTAACAGTCCTGCACTTATTGGTAATGATTTACTTTAAATAAATGTGATCGTTGTATTGAATAATTGATTTCTTTTAGGCACTGCATTGGCTGCTAGATATTGGGGTGTTCAGTGGGGTAGTGGTCTAGCCATAGGTAACGAAGCCTCACCATTCGGATGGTGGTTGGGTTGGTCCATATTAGGACCTTCGTTACTTATACTTGGTATATTGCTATCAATGTTTCCACGACAAATGTTGAAAACCATTGTTACAAGAGCAGTTGTTAATATTATTGAAACAGCAACGAATGTTGGAGATCAATCGACTAATCGCTTCATAGCAGACGTATCGTTTGGCAATTCATTTTGTCGACTGTTGAAGAATAAAATTTTAATGTTCAACATATTAGCAGCAATGTTTATTGAAACAGCTGTAGTAAATTTCTTTTTCTTTGAACATGATTACTTGCGTGCAGTGTTCTTCCTGCCAACCGATGAATTCAATGGTCTGAATAACGAATGGACTTCACAAATTATCACCAGACTATTAAAGCCGCCAATTGTTGCACTAACTATTTTAGTCGCTGGATTGGTAATTGCCAAAGCAAGACCAAGTGCACGAAAACTGGCAATGTGGAATGTAATTACAGCATTGATTGTGGCACTATTCTTTGTTGGTAATGAAATAACATTTTCTTTAAAATTGAATTCAAATTTAATCAAAATTCTGCTGTTTCAGCTTACATATTCATTAATTGTCCAAGTATACAATTGGCTGGATCATATAGATCAAGTCTCACGACCCCAATGTGTTCAAATAATTGTATGTGTGAATCAACAGTAATGTTTATGCCAGTTTGTCCACAAGACAGTGTATTCACATATTATTCACCGTGTCATGCTGGATGTCATTCTGAGGAGTACATCAATGATATTAGAGTGAGATTACCATTCATTGATTGTAGTTATAATATTGATGTTAATCAAGAAATTCATTTGATTTTAGATATTCCAAAATTGCAGTTGTGGTGTAGACATAATGTATCCATTAAGAGAACTAGGTACAGCGACTGAAGGTGCTTGTGGATTTGGTGATTGTCAAGTATTTTGGATTGTATTTCAAGTGTTAACTGTTGTGGGTGCAGCGTTGTTAGGTTCAGGCCTAGTTGGTAATATTTTAATTTCAATACGAAGTGTATTGCCCCAAGATAAAGCATTAGCACTGTCGACAGAACTAACCGTACTGGGGTTAATCGTTTACATACCCGGAAAGATTTCATACCAATCCTTAGCAGGTATTTTTGGAATTGAATTAATTTTTAGTATGTCTGTTTAATGGTATAATGTACGTTACTTTCATACGCTGTCATTCAAATTGTGTTCGTTTGGATTGAACTATAACAGACTTGAGTTGTCAGTATTGGTCTCTGAATGGAGAAGTATGCCATTTACATGATACATCAAACTTTGGTATACTCCTAAATATTGTAACAGCATCACTAATTGCAATTGGTGTTGTATTTGACTTCCTAGTATTTCTCTTTGTGGGAAATCTAACGTTATATCAGAAACAGACTGAAGAAGAAGATGATAGGTATTATAACATAGGATGCATTTTAAAAGTGACTTTATTTTAAAATTTCTGAAATTAATTTAATCTCTATATTTAGAATGTTACAACTTCAGTCTATGTCTTCAATAAATCGTCGTTCTCCACGTAATAATCATGTTAGATTCAATGATGACACAGAAGGTATTCAATCTATTTTTAATAAATTTTATATTCCCATATTTTACTGAACTATTTCATTTTATATTTCTAGCTAACGATGAGATTCAACAACAATCCTTGCTTTTGGGAAGATATGAAGAACCAAATAGCGGTGATTTGATACATTCGATTCAAAACTCGCATAATAATTACAGACAGAGTCATGGTTCAATAGAGTTCACAGAAGTACCGAGGGACTCAATGTTTGATGCACAAAATCAACCAATTGCTGGTCCTTCACGTACTACTGTTACTATGAGTAAAATACCAGAGGATGAAATAGATTTCAAGCCACGAACTGCAATAAATGATGACGATGGATGGAGAGAAATGACTGCTAGTCCAGCTAGTTCTAGCAGAACAGCATCACCAAATATAAAAATGAAGACGAGTAGACCAATGAGTCCCGAAACAAATTTTTAGTACATTAAATGAAGCCATATGAAATGTTAGATGTTAAGTTATCGATAGAATTAAAACAATTGATACTTACCTTTGGCGCATTCCAATGCCGATATTACGCAGACAAAGATGATGAAATATAAGGTAAATTTATCCATTTTAATAATACTTTATTACTTCACCGGGTGCAATAAGAAGTACCCTTTCACACGTAACACTCTATGGAATACATAATCACTATGTTCATCTACTTATATGCATATTGAATTTGTCACTATTCCACTTAAATTATTTAACATATTTTTGACATTTATTAGTATTTGTTGGAATAAGAAAACTGTTTTTTTTTTTTAAATATTTGAATTATTGAATCAGTTGATTAGCAATATATTCACAGAATACACTAAAACAGAGAAAATAATATTTGAATGATGAAACATAATAGGAACTCAGAGGCATGAAAACTTCAATAATATATCTCATCGGCTTTAAAGAAAATATATTGTTTGTCGGTGGCATATTCTTAATAGCATAATTTGTTATGCTTCACTAAGAAAAATCGGTATAAGTAAAATGTAATATGAATTGTTTGTGGGCACACAATTGTTGGACGCACATTGTAACAAAATTAAAAAAAAAAATAAAACAAGAACAACATACTGAGTCAAGAGGAACATGAATCCAGAAAAGCTGAACTGTAACGTTTAGAATTTTTAAATGAATTCAACTGAGATACGTTAAGACGAGCCCATTATTTTCCCCGCGTATTTAACACAAATACACTTTGTGTGGTGTATGACTTAAGTGAATTAAATAAAAATGAACACATGCTTTAAATATATCTTTTTAAATAGTGATCTTCATTAGATTAATTCCGATATTATTTTAAATGGTGGAATAATGATTAGAAATCAGGAGATATGGATGGAATCCATATGGTAAATAATAGGGTACAGTTCTTGTAAAGATGAAATCGTCATGTTTCAAATTTAATAAAATGGATCTTATGGAAGATGATTTTTCGAAATTCATTTGAATAAATAGATCCGTTTGGATTGTATACTCGATGCCAGTAATTGCATGAATCGTTCAATGATGAATATTTCGATTGAAGTAAACATGCAATGGATCCATCAACACAAATACTCAGACTTGACAAATTAGTGAAGTTTTCATGTTCAATCTAATCGTATATTCACGATGAATTCTTTTTTTTTTGTATCATCACTTATATTGCTAGCAAGACACTGTTTTTTATGATTTCTTGAGTTATAATTATTGCAATTGCATTCTAACATAAAACATAATATCTTATCCTTTTAACTAGTGTTTACACTTCACTCAACACTTAACTCCAATTAAAAGTATTGAATCGGTTTTTATAAATAAACAATATTTTATTGTAAATTATAAATAGTAATTCAAAGATTATACACAATCATCATTTGGAAAACATGCAACGAGAGAGTGAATACATTCATAATATTTTAAATTCATTTATTGGTTGCTGTAGGGAAAACGATAGTGAGGAAACGTCTCAATGTTTTCCCTTACACAATTTATATTCAATAGTTAATTTGAGTGCATATCGAGGGAACCAAGAGAAACGAATTTAATTGTCTCAATGTTCAACATCATCTCTTTCTCTCTGTTTAAATTCGGTCTAGCAAAGATCGTTATCGTGTGATCTCAGACAAAATTCACGATCACTTAGAATTAATGAAAATCAGGATACATACACCATATGAATCATATAATCCAAATGATTACAATGTAGGTGTTGTACCCAATCGTAATTCAAGTGACTATTCCTCATAGAAATACATTTGATGTGTGACAAAGATAATATTATGAATATTAAACACGATATATTCTAAAAATTATTTTTAACTTCTTACATTTAAAACAAAAACAAAAAAATGAAATAAAAATTTAAGATTATAAATAGCATTCGTTAAGATGTTGAGTATTATATGGCACTCCACTGTATTTAAGAGACCAAAAAGTCATCAATTTCTAGATGGAAATTTCACTTTAGATAAAAGAAATTTTCATTATTTCTTAGTTTCACTTAAATTTTCATTCATTTAATTAATATTTCACGATCACAATTGATTAGCAATTAATTTACAATAATTTATTTGATGAAATTTAATGCTACTGAAGTGAAAAAACAAACCATTCGGTTATAAATGCACTGCTTAGAACACCGGAAGACACTTTCGAATGATGTCGCGTCTGATCGTTAACTGATCTTTATGATTCCGCGATCTTCTTCAACACCGAATCAACGGGCATCCGTTACTTGTATTCGAGGGAAAAGATCCGATTGTTCTTTTCGGTTTCCAATTAACAGCGACGAATGGCATATTATTTTTAGTAACCCCTCAAGTTTTTCATGAGAAAATACAATTTTCATGGTATTTTACGTTGATATAATTCAATTTATTTGACGCTCTTCCAAAAACTCTTAAAATTATTGCTTTAAGTGTGTTCCATTGTAGATATATTAATTTAGTGCTATTGTTTACTATTAAATTTGGTTTTTCATAGCATCAAAATATCATCGACCAGACACATACTTTGGGAATGCCGAGATCACTCGATAGCGAACGCTGATTAATAATCAAATGCCAGAATCGGTGTACCACAATATATAAAGCAGTTGTAATAATCATTTCAATAGAATTCATATAGCGCCCCCATAAATTTTCATTCAATTACAAATTCATTAAAACGTAAACGATGTATACATTGATGTGATTATTATGGGCAAAACATTTCAATTAATTTATTATGCTGATCCATTTAAGTAAATAATCGATTATTTCATTCATAATAAATAGAAGTTTAGATTGTTTTTTATAGATTTTAATTAAGTTCATTACGTATATAAATAAATTAAATAAAAATCAAAGTGATAAGATAAAACTTCTAAGTACAGAGAGTTTGAATGAAGTACTTATCAGTCTGAAACACTTTGTTAGTGCATGGGAGAGGTGAAACAAACAACAAACCTATCAGTACATTAAATATGAATATTGAATAGAACAAGTTAAGAAATTCAGTGTTAAACCTTACAACTGAAAAATCCCAAAGTGATTCTATTGATCTTCAAATCAGTTTCACAATTTTGCGAAAATCCATAAGAAAAGATGAAATCTACTCAAGTGAATGTGAATAGTACATTACATAGTAGATTAGATTAGTTATTTGTCTAGTAATTTGGTATATAATTCAATTAGATTGAAATGATATAACTAAGTACTAAACAGTAAATGAAGTCGCACGCCGATCAATGGAATCAATTTAAATAAATAACACGTCCAGTTTATCAGTAATTAGATTAAATTGGTGCACATAGATTGATGAGTCTGACTCTTTATCTATCACTCTGTTTTTGCTCATTCCGAGTGTGATTATGAAGTGATTCGGATGCTATTAAATGCGGTAACTTTATTTTGGGCACTCAAAAAACAATTCAGTCGGTTTCGGACGTTTGGAGAGTGAAGACGGAAATTTTTGTTGCTCCATTGTTTCAGTAGTTGATAGTGTTTGTTCTGTGAATTAATTTAGAATTTTTTATTCTAATTTGTAAAGTAAATATTCATAAAATACAAATAGTGAAAATGGTGAGTATTTGTTAGTATTAATACAAGATTTTATTAAATTTATATTGGAAGCAATTACGGTAGTAAGTTATTCTTATCAGTCAGTGAACGTTTGGAAACGATTTATGAAAAAGATGATTTGCAATTTTCATACATAAATTTTATGTTTGAAACCGGTTGATGTTCTAATTGTTCCATCTATTTCTATTATTATTCTATTCTATTTGCATGACTTCATAGTATTTGGTGTCTGTTTTGGAAGTTTTTATTATTGTTGTTGATCGTATTTTTATATTTTATTTGTGTAGAATATAGCGTTTTTGACGATTAGTTTATGTGTGCTGCCGTTGATCAGTGGATATAACATTTTATTGCTTGCTCCATTCCCTGGTCCAAGTCATTGGTTGTTTTTGCAACATTTTGTACGTGGTTTAGTCGGTAATGGACACCATGTCACAGCGATTACTGGCATCAAATATAGCGGCCAACCACTTAGTAACTACACTGAAGTCTACATAGATCCTCCACTTGACCTACGAGAGTCAAGTAAGCATTCAATTGCCGTTTCTAAGGCTTATAAGACTAATTATATTGTGTGCTTTTCATTATTTTAGTGACACCTGAAATGATCTATGATATGAAGTTTGATAGTAGTTATGAGGGAATTGATATACTATTTGGTCTTGGATTGAAGTCCACACAACATGCACTAAATAGTAAAAATGTGAAGAATTTTATTAAGAACAATAGAGATGATTTTGATTTAATATTAAGCGAACAGTTTTTCCAAGAGAGCTTCCTAATGTTCGCACATAAATATAAAGCTCCAATTGTAACAATCTCTACGTATGGCCACTCGGATTTCTTCGATCGATTTATGGGATTCTATACACCGTGGGCGGTAGTATCGCATGTCGATACAACGTACACTGATGAAATGAGCTTTTTTGAACGTATTGATAATTTATTCATTTCGATATACGATGTCGTTAAACGTAATTTCGTTTATTTACCGGAACATGATAAATTTGCTCAAGAGGCATTTAAAGAGTTAAATGGTAAGAAAATCGATTGAATTTAGTTTTGTTTATCTTAGTTAATGGGTTTAATGTTTTTTTTTTCAGCTGTGAATCCTTTACCATCTGTGAAAGAATTGGAGAAACAAATTTCAATGGTGCTGGTTAACAGTCATCGAGGTATTGCAAGTCCGAGACCAACTATGCCTGGGATTGTTAACATTGCTGGAGCTCATATCGTACCGCCTAAGGCATTACCTGATGATTTGAAAAAGTTCTTGGATGAAGCTAAAGACGGTGTAATTTATTTCAGTTTAGGTGCATTCGTTCAGAGTTCAAAGATGCCAGCAGAGAAAGTACAAATATTCTTAGGTAAATAATTGTGATCTAGTTGATATCAAGTGACTAAGTATTTTATTTTATTGTAGATACATTTAAAACAATGAAGCAAAAAGTTCTGTGGAAATGGGAAGATGAGAATATCCCCAATTTACCGGCCAATGTAAGAGTTGCAAAATGGATGCCACAAAGTGATATTTTGGCACATCCTAATGTGAAATTATTCATTACACATGGTGGATTATTTGGAACTTTGGAAGGATCATGGAGAGGAGTTCCAATGCTTTATATGCCGTTCTATGGAGATCAATACCGGAACGCAATGCGATCTTCGAAGGCTGGTTATGCCAGAACATTGAAGTTCTCTCAAGTTACCAGACAAACATTAGCTACTGAGTTGGATGAGATGTTGCATAATAAGAAGTATTACAACCGAGCCAAGGAGGTGTCCAGATTGTTCCAGGATAATTTAAATCATCCAATGGAAGAAGCATTATATTGGATCGAGTATGTGATTAGAAATAATGGAGCCAAACATTTGAAATCAAAAGCAGTGGATATGCCGTTCTATGAATATTTTATGTTGGACATTTTGGGACTCTTCCTCGCCTGTATCATAACTGTTTGGATCATTTTATGTAAAGTGATTAAGATGATAACTGGCAAAAGTGTTGTTAAAAAAGTGCAAAAGAAGACAAAAAAGAATTGATTGTTTTAATATTGTTGATTATACATTAGATGTGATTACGAAATAAAGTTTAGTGAGATAAAATAATGAAATATAAAAGAATTAAACCAGGGATTAAAAAAATGAAAATTTTCAAAAAATTTCAAAAATGTACCCCTGAATGTATGTAAAGAATTTGGAAAATTGCATACATTTTGGGGGTAATTCAGTAACAAAAATAGTATACTTGAGGGCTGTTCCATTTGCTAAAAATTACATACATTCAGGCGTAAACCGAGGAAAAATTTTCTTGCTACTTTTATGTGCGCCTGTTCCAAATGCCGACGAAAATTAACAAATTTTTCAAATTGTTCTAGAGAAAATTTCGACCAATTTGGAGAAATTTGGAACAGGCGAACATAAAAGTAGCAGGTAAATTTTTCCTCTTCTGCCCCTAAATGTATGTAATTTTTCAAATCAAATTTTCCCGGTTTCAATTTTCATATTGCTAATTTTCCCATTGATATTTCAAAAGTATCAAAATGATTTTGGAAACTGTTCTCTCCTTTGTCATCGCCGTTCACTGAAATTTTAGCAGCCCGAAAACAAGAAGTAATATTTTTATGATGACAATATTTTTGTTAAAAACAATTAGATATCTTTCATTTATTTATGATCCATTTCCTAAGTACATACATAAGTGGTAGATCAGCTAATCATAATTATAATTGTACCAAAAAATTTAAGAAACATAATATCAGACTCTAAATTATAAAACACGATAAAAAGACCCTAACATAATTTAAGTATACATTAAATAGATACATAATTATCTATTGTTTAGAGTATGATTAAGTCATTCCTTAATGATAATGAAGCAATTGGATCAATGATTTGGCTCCAATTTCTATAGCGAGTCCATTTTATAACTTGATGCTTCATCGGGTCCTTAAAATCAATTCTTCTTTGTATTCAATGGAGACATTTCACCACTTTCTTCTGTTACTGCC
Source organism: Coboldia fuscipes (assembly GCA_001014335.1). Taxonomy (NCBI): domain Eukaryota; kingdom Metazoa; phylum Arthropoda; class Insecta; order Diptera; family Scatopsidae; genus Coboldia; species Coboldia fuscipes. The sequence continues at coordinate 10,398 of JXOR01000493.1, read as the reverse complement.
TTGCCCTTGTTCCACGGTTGTTCCTCACCAGATCCAAAGATTGTGTACACTATTATTTCAATTGCATATAGTCCAATCGTTATGAAGAATATTATTTGCCATGATGACATTGTCGACTAAAATTTTAAGAAAAATTAATTAATATACGATTCTTAATCTGTAAATTCATAAAGAATATCATACCTCCTTTGCAGTAGCAGCACCAACAATCGAAGGTACTGTCATTCCAGGAATTGTTGCAATCATATTGGTAATACTCATTAAAGTGCCAGCATAATTTGGTGCCAAATCGATATGATTAGAAAGGAAGCCACAGAACATTCCACCGATTGCGGTAACACCAATGGACATTAAGATCACAGCGGTATCAGCATTCTCCTCAAATGATAATGCAAACAAGCAAGCAGCCGGTATTACTGACGCACACAGAGTAGCAATCTTCCTAACAATTGTCGTTGAAATGACACCCTTTGCCTTCAAAGTGTCCAACGATTTACTGATTATCATACTGAAGAACCAAAGTGTAAGGAACGGTACTGATGTAGCCACAGCTAATTTATTCAATGGCAAATGATGGACTTCCTTCAGATAAATTGGCAATTCAATAAGCAACATATACCATCCGAAATTATTACAGAAGTGTGCAATCAAAATGGCCCAGAATGGTGCTGATTTAAAGATTTGTCCCCATGGAACTGGTGGCCGTTTAGCACCATGTGGATCACCGCCACCACTTTGTAATTCTGTTGTAATAAATGTTCGCTCCTCCGCACTTATGAATTTCTGTTTATTTGGTGAATCGGCAGCCAAGAATGCCCACAATATCAACCAAATACAACTGAGTCCACCCATTATATAAAAGATTGCTTCCCATCCAAGATTATCAGCAATCATACCAGATAAGAAAAGTGATAAAACAGTACCAAGTGCTGTGCCAGCGTATCTAAAATATTTAAATTAGAATGAATTTAACAAACTTCTAATCAATTTAATAACAAAATCAAAACTTACACAATAGCTGACATCACACTGCGTTCATTCGGTGGTGCCCAAGAGGCTAACATAACATGCATACCAGGGAATGTAACACCACCGCCAACACCTTCCAATACTCTCATTACGATAAACAAACCGAAATGAACTCCTGCAGCCCATGGTGTCAACAGTGTACAAATCACATTAATCGCCACTGAAAATAACATCACCCATTTCGCTGAATAGCTTTCAGCAATCTTTCCACCAGGGATTTGTGATACAAAATAACCCCAAAAGTATGAAGCTAAAATTAATCCCTGTTCTCCTTTACTCCATATAAATGGACCGTCCTACAAATAAAACAAAAATCAAAGTATATCATCAGTTAACTAACATTATGAGTAATATACAGTAGCGTTAATTGCTTAATAACAATGCTACACACACAATTCTATTAATTTACAACAAGTGGCGTTAACGAAACTTAATAGTCAATTAACGCAATTACATTAACACATTTGGTGTGAAACCAATCCAATATGCTTAAAAATTTTATAACAGCCACTTGCCGGTTTTCATAAACTTTTGTTAACCATCAATATCTATGATGGAACATAATTAATGTTGACGTCGACCAGTGAACATGTTCTGATCATGATTCAATGCCAAAAAATGTTTTTAAATTATTAACTACTTTTATTTGCGATACGTTCAATTTGATTTTCGATTTAGTCAATTATAAATTGCACGCGTTCTGTTCATTTGTTCACTAAGTGTGTTCCCACAACAGTGATTGGTATCAAATAATCATTCAATTGATAATGGTACAATTATAAATCATTCAATTATCTGTGGTTACTGTGACCACCGTCTCCTCATAACATTCAATATAAATATTTTGATAAAAATGTCATTTATTATTAGTTTTTTTGGGGATATTTAAATTAAATACATACCCCAGAAGAATCAGCAGGCATCTTTGAACCAAATTGTTCAGCAACACCCGTATGATTTATCATGGCAACAATACCAACACTCAGATTTACTTTCAAACCATAAATGATTGCCATCGCAATTGATCCTAAGATGGCCAATACATATCTGGCTGGCAATAATTCTGAAAAAAAAAAACAAAAATTTTAAATTTAGTCAGTATGAACCGGTATTTAGGAACTGTAATTACTCTAAGACGAAAATAAATCAAATGTACCCTCACCACGTTATTCATTTGACCACACCTGAATATTTGATTAGTTTTAATTACCGGAAATAAATTTGATAGAGAATCAAGTTAGGAATTTTAGTTATGATTAACATCTTAAGTTATGATGATTTATTTGTTATACATCGTAACTACAATAGAATTAATTACTTGGCAAATAATAAAAAGTGATACTAATCAGAACATCAATATCCGACTATCATAATTAATATGCAATATGATTGAAATGATCCATCGAAACTATGATAATTAACAGAACCACCAACACGAGTCATCACAACGACAATTATACAGAAAACAGATTAAGAATGTGGAACAAGATCATGATTTTGTTGTCTCGTTTAGTTATTTTCCTTTAAGTTTAACCAGAGTTATACGTCTATAAATAAATTTGAGAGTCTTCTATCATTGAATATTAACGGATATTCAACAAGTGGATGAAAAGGTGCGCATGAGTACCGCTAAAACTCACAGTCACACACTTTCTTATACCGATTTATAGTATAACAAACAGTATAGGAGCGTGTTATTATAATTTTTCATAAGACTCTAGATTTATTTCATTTTATATCAGCTGAACTAGAGTATCGAATTTTATCATAAACATTCGTTCCATGAGTGATAACCAACAACATAAAATTTTATTAATCGGTTATTACCAATAATTATTGATAACACTCAGTAAATCAAGATGACAATATGTGATGATTTCCAATACACAAATTCATAAGTCCCATATGTATAGACTAACAGTTGATATCAATTGGAAGAAAATGACCTTTCTTTAACCTTGATTTTCATCCGATACGGTTTCATCAATTCACCCACCAGTTTTGTTCTGATTTTTTTTGTAATTCTCTTACTCAGTACACACACTGAATTTTTATTTAAAATATCAGATACAATCTATTTATAGTTGCTAAATTTTATCTATAAATATTTATATGAAATTCAATGGAACAATCTCATTTTGATAAATCACACAAATTTTGATTATGCAAAGTAAAATCGGAGGTACATAAGTAATGGACATAAGGCAACAACAGCATCCAGATAATTTTATTCGAAATAAAATTAAAAATTACTGAACTCCATTAAATAATCAAATTTTTAACGATAATAACAAGGCGAAACCGTTTTTGTATAATAAAACTGTCGAAGAATCTAATCTAACTAGGTATAATGATGATTACTAGTATGATAACGAATAAATAAACGAACACTTGTTAATTGAATGACAACATTCTCTTTTCACTATAGATAATTATATTATTATGTTCGTATTTAATTATTTATAAAGGAATACGGGTATTTTGTATTCAGGTGTGATAAGGAACCATTCTTATATTTGGTACAAGTGCAATTCTAATTACACCATGATGACCTTATATCGTTCCATATTGTTGAAATTCGTTATTCAATTGAAAAATACTCACTGCCTAACACATTGCCTCTAGCTGGTACTACTTCGTCTGTCATTTTGTATGGTCTGCTATTAAGTAGCTAATCCGTTTTATTAATAATTGATTTCTCTTCTTTTAATTATAATCACAGAACTAATTTTAACTGGTATGACATTTAATTCAATACAAAATAAATTTAAACTCTTCTGATTAATTTAATTTCTGGATTCAAAGAAATACACTCAACGAGTTTCGTTTTTTCCATTCGTTTTGTGTGAGAGTCACGCACCGACTGAATTCACTGCCACACTTTTGACTTTATCAAAGTGGTTTTGTTAAGGAAAATGAAAACTTAATTTTGTATATACCGGGCCAACGGCGCCCACTCAATATAACAAAACGCTCAATTGTACAGTGATACTTTGAGAGAGTGTTATTAGGTAAATAGACAGTAAACAGAAGAACTCTTCACATAATATTTCTCAATCCTAATTGAGATGGTTAAAAATGCGTGCTCTTAATAAATGCGTTACCTATGATTCCCTTTGCTATAAGATACCGGCAAATCGATTTGCCACTAAATTTTCAGTTTCGACTCGTTTCTGTCTATCAATTTATTGCTAATCCAACATATGTACATAATAACACAACAAATAGAGTGATGCTATTTTATACCGTATAAATATTCATATTGACTGATTAAACACGCGAAACCAAAAATTCATTTTTTCTTCGTCTCATTTACATATGTATTTATATATCATCAAACTATCGCTAACTAAAACCATTCGTGTAATAATAAATAATCAAATGATGTTCGAATCTTAATTAGTATCAAAGAATTTTGAACCGACGGAGAAGACGATTGAATTCTGTTGCCAAACAAGACAACGCGACGATGAGCTAAATGAAATTTATGATTCAAGTGCAATGAAATAACTGTACACCAGGTGATGTTGGTAAACGTGATTTTAGTAACGAAATATGATGTAAATATGCATCATAATAATGTAACAACGTGTGTAGCTCAATTCAGTTAAACATATTTATGTAGAGCTTAACACTAATTTCTGAGTATACTTTTATTTGATCCATATTTAGAATAACAATTTCCATTATTTCTAGTAGCTTTTCATTATCATAAAGAAGTAATTTTAATTAATCGATTTACTATTAAATAATTGAGTAATAAAAAACATATAAAACACAAAACACTAACCTAGAGTTTGGTATGAGATAAGGTGTCTTAGGCATTTGTCTTCAGTTACAGCCACCAATCAGTCCAGTTTAACTCAGTCTAATAGTGGCAAAATTATTTTCTTAATGTGACAAAGATTCAGATGCCATTCCAAGTGTGTTATGTGCGGATAAGTATGAATTTCCAATTTGCCAGCTTTGTCTAATTGTTGCAGCCCAATATTATCGGACATATAAATATCACGATTTTTCATATCAATCACAGTCATGTTTTGATCATAAAAACCGAATTGGCTACGATTATATAGAATAATATTATTCGTAAGAGCAACTTATCAATAATTATTTCATTTATATTTCTACGAACCTCGACTCCCATGGTGTTATCACTCCATCGTGGGGTCCACCTATTAAAATCATTTTTTCTAACTTCAAAATACCATTTTTGAATGTGTCTGAATCATCTGATTCGATTTCATTGTTAATGTATGGCAAGAAATTACTGTATTTTAAGTACAATTCATGGTGAAAAGGATCATTCCAGTAATTACCAACTGATGTTTTTTGTCCAATTCTTGAATAGAACAACTCAAAGGCTGTACGCGCGACTAGATCAGGGAATATTAAATGTAAGAATCCATCTAAAATGAAATTTTGTTTATTTCATGTGTAATTACGCATTTAATTCATTACTGTAACGCAAATGAATTACCTCCAAATTGGCCAGCTTGCGGCGAACTAAGTGAAATAAATTTCTTCACCGAATGATTTGGAAATGATTCGAGTACAGCACGGGATAGAATTCCTCCCTGAGAGTATCCTAGAATGGAATCAATAGAAGTTCCATATTCTAGTTATTAACTTTGCATATGAAATCACTTTGTGACTCACCGAGTAATATGACTCCCTCCGGATGCATATTACTGATATCCATTATATCCTGTCCAATCTTTTTCACTTGAGTCCAGGCCGGTTCAAGGCTAGTCCAGCCACCATATCGATCGATATTGTAGACAACAGTTCCAGGATGATGCTGCAAAAGAACAAAGAACATGAAAACATTGTAGTCATAATCAACAAATTACTACTGACTAATTTAATCTCCCATTCTAAAACTTTCATACTGTCACTTCCACTCAGGACTCCGTGCAACAGGATCACAGGCCGATAGCCAGTCACCACCGTTGGGAGTAATACCAAACTTAAAATTAAAACTACTTTGCAAAACATGGTACACAGCGAGACATTCAACTTTTGTGTATTGTTGTAAGCACTGTGCAAATTAATTTGATGTGCAACACTTGTTCAGCACTTTGAACGTACGAATAATTAGACTAACGAGATTTCAAATACACCACTTGAATTTGTTTCTTCTTTTGTTTGTTCATTTAACGGGAATTTATATTATTTATCAATTCTCTTATCACCTTTTTGCATTTATGATACGCACTTCAAGCAACCAACATATGATTGGGACAACTAGTGCCAACTGGTAGTCATATCGAAAAACTCATCGACAAAACGAAGACGAATAGTTGAAAATGAGTGTCCGTGATATTTTTTGAGTGTTTCAATTAAATTGAGGTGGTGAAAAGTGTTAAATAGTATCCAATACGTATAAATAATATGATAGGAATGAGAAGAATCAAATGATTTTCAAATGGCATTGAAATTATATTTTTTTCGCAACATGTTACGTCAATTTCCCGCACCATACGATATACGATTTTAAAAATGAAATCCATTACAAAAAGCACGTAACCAACGTCGTGTCCGTGATTATTTATCGAGGACCCAAAAATCATATAAAAAGGCATATGGGGATCGAGAAATATGAGGCTCATGAGATACCATCGTCGTCGAATGTAAGTAACAATGGAACAAACGTTAAATTAAAAGAATTAAACGGACTAATTGAAATGGTGGTTGAGAAGATCATATTCATAAGACATAAGGCACTCTTTTCCGAATAGTTCCTGGAAATGCAATTTAAAAGGGACTACAATTCAGTGAGATGATTCCAACGGACACGATATTTTAATTATTACAATCTTCGCAATTTCCTATGTCATTGATTTCGTAAAACATAGCTTCGCTTAATCATTCTTTGCGCATATACTTTCACACAATAAATGTTGTGACGATATTAAATATACACAATAAAATAGATCCACCTGATTAACGAGTCTACATCTAAAATGTTACTACGCTAAATAACTCATCGGTAAATTAATCGAATTCAAGTACTAAATTTTCTGAATTTTGAAGTCACACAAATCCCAGAAATCGAATATCAATTTAAACACGTGAAAAATTAATACGACAAGTAAGAAATCTGATTAAGAAAATATTCAAATCAGAAGAACAATCTAAAAATCAGATATTGTGTATACGTTTATTTAGAATTATACAACGTAACAAAAGAAACGAAGCAATAGAAATACGATTGAAAAAAATCATTTGATTATTTGAATTTAAATGTATTTTTTAAAAAATGTATAAAAAAATGATCTTTTATCTCTAGATAGATAAGCCTGGAAATTATTTCTTAACTTATCATTTTATCGATGGTCAGATTAGGCGCGTACATGAATTGGAAGAGTGAAGCATGAAATTGGAGCTCCGCTTGGTTCAGTTAAAGTCAATTCAACGGTCACTGGAATCAATGGATAGTTGGCTTCCAAAAAGAATCTGAAGTTGTATACAACACGTTCTCCAGCATCAATTGGACATGATCCTTGTTGTAAATCAGCACAACCATTACGGAGTGAATCATCTAATGGATATCCAATAGTAACACCGGCAGCAATAGCACGTACAATTGGTTCAAAACTTTGGATTGGACGATCTAATTTAATTGATCAATTAAAAGTTTAATTTCTGTGCAATCCGTTCTAACAAATTAATTAATTTACTTGCAATGAAGGTTTGGTACATATTGGCTGTATCACCACGTCTGACATCACATGGCAAGGAAGTGCAACCTTGAACAGTTACTGATTCTGGATGAACTCCACGGTCAACACCTTAATCATTTGTTAAAATAAATTCATAATTTAGTATCACAGAAATGCATAATTTTATCTGAATATTCTATTTACATTGTCCGACTGGAAGAGCTTGTCCAAGAATAGCTGGGACAAAAGCAGCAATCACTACTAAGAACTTGAACATTTTGTTTCGTTTCTTTTAAATTTCTTCTGTATCACTTCAATAACTGTTCACTTCACAATTGTGAATTATTTGAAATTCGCATTTACCTTTTATAGCAACAGAGAAATTTTTTTTTATTAAAGATCCTAGTCAAACGTTATCTATAAGATGAAACATCTGGTCCTCAAGAAATGTTCATAGTATCCCAAATGTTATCATAATTTAATGGATCCACACCGCTTGAACAGGTGTTTCATTAAACTCACATTGTAAGTTAGTCTTATCAATTAACAATTGATCCATATCAATCATAATTACGTTAAGTTTAATTACTCACATCGAAATTTTTTTTAATGAAATTGATTGTCATTGCCAATACGATTAGATATGAGAAATGAAGAATTAGAGGCATAAGGGGCTGAACTTATGTGATTTACATGGATTTAGTTTATGAATAAAACTGACCACTTGAATAACAATTTCAATGAATGATTTAATATTTCAATGATTGGCTAACAGGAAATTATTTTAGAGAAAAAAAATTCAGACGATACTATCACACACCATGAGTAAGAATGTATGTATTCAGATTAAAATCTTATATGATCGTAGTATCAAATGTAGTAAATTTATGAGTTAAAAATACCAATAAAATCCCAATAAGAATCTAATTTAATTTTAGAGATATGCATTTCAAATATTATTCTCCATGTACCACTTGACTTTAAACCACTTGCTGAATAACAAACAAAATGCAACTAGAAATACACTTTCATTCGAAGCCCTTAAGCAACTCATAACAACAACTTTTAGATGCAAATTTTAGAAATTCTTAGTAATGAACATGATCTTCATCATCAATTGTTCTTGAATAAAAGCGTAAAAATGGTACTCTTTACCACAATAGCTTTCAGCCTTTCATCCATATCGTAAGAATGAATAAATCTAGTGCTACCGAGTTTATAAGCAATAGGATGGGTAACTGAATACGACTGTGTAATAAAATCATATAGAACCATTTGTATGCTCGGTATGGACTATTCCAGATTCAGTTCTATCCAATGGTAACAATACACATAACAGAGATTTTTCACATTTTTATTACGTTATTTTTTAAGGGAAGAATTGTATATAATTTTATGGTTTTTCATTACATTTGAACCTTTTCATTGATCCACTTCTTCGCCCTTTAAATGGTAGTGGTACTCTACAACAAAGCTCACAATCTTAGAAATGTGTTTAATATAAATATTGCGATATATAAATGTACAATTCATCAATGCCGATGGCATAGATATAAATGATGTTGTTTAAATATGCAGTAAAAGTTTGAAATCTATGAAAACGACTAAGGGATTCTTCCATAGAATAACCATCATATATTGTAATAAAATTGTTTATATCAAACAGATGAATAAAAGTAAAATTAGGACAAAGAAAGTCCTAGTAAACTCATCCGTATTGAATGAACGTTAAATTTCAGTTTTATTTCAAATGATTTTCTTCAAGAATATTAACAAAAATGAAATTGTTTTTTGGTTGATCCATGTTTCATCTCTTAACCCTCTGAATGACAGTGTCAACTGAAATTTAAATCGAAATTGATGCACTCAATTTTCTTGAAAACGTTAAACACATTTTATGTAAAAAATGGAAACTTTAGTATGAACATAAATGCAACTCAGGTACAATTGCAAACAGTTTTTCCTTAGTTTGATCTTCCATATTGTTCCATATTGTTCCATATCATTCAATGAGTTTGATTTGATTTTCATTTCAATTGAAAATCAAATGAACTTTTCTCATCGATATGAAAATCGGTTTTTTTCGTTTAAAAATTTACTATGGATATCATGTCGTTTATTATGTAAATTACATTTAACTGTATATTGATCAATGAATTTATTTGATGTTTTGTCCATTTTGATAGCTTAGAGCTCACAATCGAACAAGAAAGATCATTTACATTATTAAATGTAAGATACTCAAATAATCTTTTATAACTTACTCATCTGTTATGGTAACTGAATGATTCCTAGAAAATCCATACACTCTAATATACATGAATTTGAATGATATCAAGTTAGATAAAGCTATCATTGCCAAACAAATTAAAATGTGAATCTAATCATTGTTGAAATGAAGAATAATAAAAAACAAAAACAAAATTCCAATTTCATGGTAAATTGATATGGTAAATTTTTAATAATCAACAACTCTGATCCCTTGTGATGTAATTGAAACCCAAGATGTACATACAAAGGCCATCAAATACTCATTTACACATTTTACTTTCTGATTCTCCTCCACATTATCATATACTTGATGTGGCCAATTGCTTTCCGAAAATTTCATAAATAATTCAGTTTTAATAAAACAACATGAAATGCATTAATAATTTAATCTAATAATTGATTTCATTTTATAATATGGCTATTCACTGTCTTT
>JXOR01000490.1:0-50746 GCA_001014335.1 Coboldia fuscipes | reverse complement strand
AAACCAAAAAAAAAAAAAAAAAAAACAAATCAAACAATCAACAAACATCAATAAAAAGAAAAAGCCCATTGAAAACAAATAGAAGAAAATCTCTTAATTTTTCGAAGTGTTCTAATTAATTTTTTTCTTTTGCGTGTAAAAAAGGAAACGAAAAAAGGGGATTATGAAACCGAAACAAGTGAATTTATCAAAACGAGCTTTTATACAATCCGAAACAAAAAGTTCAAATTGTACAAAAGTGATAAGACGCCGATCAAGATCACATTGTTTATCATATGATGGCTGTATGTTGGATGCATTTGATTTAAGCTGTTGTAGTGGTGCCCGTATACAAAATATAAAACGTAGTAAACGTACAATGGGCAAATGTAACAGTATATTGGATACATGTTTAATACAATGTGCAACCGGTATTAGTGATACAGATGATAATACAATTGATGATACATATTGTAAATTATTCAATGTAAATCAAGTTGATTGGATACCATCAAATATATTAATTGAAAATAATGATAAAAATAAGGAAAATCATAATTCAGTGCGTAAAAATCGTCGAAGAAAACGTAAAACAATTAATCAATATAATTATGAATTTGTTCCATTATCAATACGTTCTTACTCACAACCATATTTGTATATGATGGATGATGTTGTTATTTATGATACCGTACAATCAATACAATTACCAGAAAAACGTTATCGTTCCCGTTCACAAGATGACAGTGGCACTAATTTACGTCTTAAAATGAATCAAACCCAAATCGATACAAAATATCAAGATCAACAGCAACAACAGCAACACCAGCAACACCAAACGCAACAGCAATCATATCAAATGTATCAAAATGATGAAAATTTAACAGCAATGGAACCAAATATCAATGCAACAATAAATGTCAGTCAAATAAATTTTTCACCAAATCCAGACATAACAACGGGCCATCATCTACATCATCATCAACAACAACAGCACCAGCACCAGCACCAGCAACTACAACAACAACAGCATCAACAACAAACAAATGGATCACCTCAATTAGATATGAATACCGTTGATAATTCTTATGAGGATGAAGATAATATATTTGGTAATTTGTGCCATGCAAATTGTACACATCGTGAACATACAGATAGTGAAGAAGATTTATATCATTGTAAAGAAATCCATAATACAGAAGTGGCGCAACGTGCATATCGTAATTATATTGAACAATATTGTAAATTAAATTCAAATATAAATCGTAATGATGCGGCTATTGAGGCAGCAATACGTTGGAATAAATTAACACGTAAAGAACGTTTACCATATTTTTTACAAGCGTATATATCACAATATATGCCAACATATCAAACAACAACCAGTGTACAAGAAGAAGTGTGGGAACAAACATCTTACTTATGTATCGATACAGTTAATAATGGAAATTATTGCAATAGTCAAAATTCAAATCAAGAGGAATAACTTCCACTTATATTTTCCTTTTATTTCCAATTTTCGTTTTCGTTATCGAATAACTATCGTTTAAACTTTCTTTTTATTAACAATTTTTATTATTTTAGCTAATTCGGCTGTATTTTCTTTTTATATTTTTTACCGTAATTTGTTTTCTTGAATATCAATTTATCTTTTTCTTTGCTTTTTCTTTGGAGGAAAAAAATTGTGTGAAAAGAAAATTACTTTTAATTGATATCAGAAATCAACAATTTTCGTTTTAAACTTTTATTTTTAAATAATCTCTAACCTCTGTACATAATTAATTTTAATTCCAATCCAATTCAAAATATGTAATTTTTAGCCAGACCTAACTGATTACAATTTCAACACCGGTTATTCCTAATTTATCATTCAATTTCTAACAATATTTTTAAACCCCGGACCATCCAATCAGAATTTTTAAATTAACTAAAAATGGAACTAAAAAACAACGTGTATAATTTGATTAAATCAGTTCAGACCTTCTATGTAACCACAAATAATAACGAAAATGTTTTGTAATTTCTCATTATAATTTTTTTTTTCTTGCGTGTAAATGAATAGCACTGTATTTTCTTTATAAAAAAAAAACAAAATTGAGTTTGATTTCCTTTTTAAAATTCATTGATCACTTTACAGAGTTATAAAGAAGAGTTGCTGTTCATCAGATATGAAAATACCAATGTTCATCAATTTGCATCAAAACATTGTGAATTAGAGAAGATACCACGTAGTTTTAATAATGACATTACGAATTCTCTTTGTTATGGCAGATCATCTATTCTAAGATGAGTCCTTGATGGCCTCATTTCAATGGATATAACAGTGACACCGCGTCATTGGATTTAATTTTCTAACCGCAAAGGTCATTTGAATTGTTGCCGATAGCGAATCCATTCCGTTACCAGATTAAGAAGAAACCAAATGAATTATAAGAAAAATCCTCATCTCAGAAAAAAAACCTTAAAATTCATTAATGTTCATCAATGCGTACTATAAAACCATTCATACGCATAAAGTTAAATAAGGCGAGAATATGTGCCCGAATTTCTTTTCATTCATTTTTAAAACAGTCGGGCTCCAATGAAGTCCTTATAAAAGAATTTAATTTTTTATTCCTTATTCCTTTACCGCTTTCTTTAACGTATTAAGATCTTCTATTTTCTTTTCATTCCCTAAAAGAAAAACGAACGAAAATTCTAATAAAAAAATTTTGAAGCTTTAATGTAAAAAATAAAAGAAAAACAGTTAAACAGATAGAGGCATTTTCATTTTTTTTTTTTCAATTCAAATGTTAAAATCCAAGTTAATCTTTTTGATGGTATGTTTATTTAAGCAATAACTTCTTTCTTTTGGCATAGGCATATAACATCGTCAAATTTTTTTTGTGTATTAGGCATTCCCTCAATTGTTAAACTTAATGAAATACCCCTCATAGTATCACTTTCAGTCTTAATGCATTACATTTCAATTTCTTACTTAACGCCAAACATACCGCATACAATCTGCATCTCATTCTTTTTTTCGACATGAAAATTTATAGATTTTTCTTATGTTTTCTACTTTCAATTTTCAATCAATTTCGATTGAATTCATTCATTTTTTTTTCTTGTTTATTCATTGTTTTAATAATAAAAATAATAATTGAAAAGAAATAATAACGAATTTCAATTAATAATTTATTATTTTTCGTGTTGTTTTATCATCATCGATTAGTTCTTATAGACAACGAAGACAAAAAGAGGGAAGACTTTATTTGATTAGGTAGAAACGTTTGCACTTAAAATGAAACATCAGCAACATGAGAAAAAAAAAAACAGCAATTCCTTTTGTATAATTTGATCAAAACAAAAGTAGAAATTATATTCATATTATTTGTTGTTTAACTCTAAGAAGAAAAAAAATAAACGTGAAATTAAGCGTCAAAGGAATAAAAGGACGAATATATACATTTTGATTACATACATGCTTCATGTGTGTAATTAATCTGATAAAACGGTTTATGTCTTTCTCTGGCATATGTAAACATAAGCAAAAGTCCTGAAGAGATGAACGATCTAAGTTAAAAAGACGAAATATTTAGCCACCCTTTGGGCCAAAACAAATATTTTACTTTCATTTTACCCGAGTTCCATATATAATCTAATACTCTCATGTGACATATAAGTGAAGTTGTCAAACATTAAGGCATCGCATAATTATTAATGCCGATTAAATGAATATATGGAAGAAACAAGAGAAAAAAAAAGAAGTCAATAGGCCCACATTCAGGGAATTTATATTTAATCATGTTGTCTTACCTACTGCGCTTATATTTCCACTAAACACAATAAAAGAACGATAAATATTTGGCCTCACAATATTCAACTAGCAATTACTCAAAAACAAAACTTACAGAAGAAAAGAAATGATATCAAATTTCAAGGATAATTTCATTTGATCCACAATTCCTTGTCACTTCTTACACACATCATTAATTGGTACAGGAAATTTTTCTTAATCAAACGTGAATTCACATCAGTTGAACATGGGAACGAAAAGGTAAGATGTTCACTTGTACTTCATATTGAAATGTTTATAATTCAAATAAACAGTTACCATCATACCTTCAATAGATCCATAAACATGCTTAAGGGAATACCATAAAAGACTATAAAACATAATGTTGAATTGAGATTCTAATAATATTTTATAATGTAATGTATATCCCTATTGTTATAACATAACGATATGTATAGTTATGTGTATAGAATCAACTGAAAGGCGTCATTCATAATGCATTTCACTTCAAGGGAATACGACCCTGAGGACATATCGACAAGTAAAACTTTATATGTACGGTGTATGGTGGTATATCTCAACTCTTAATACAAAACAGTATAAAGATGATGTGTAATACAACATAAAATTCGATAAATCTCTATAAATGAACGTGTGCCTTATTAAAACAATACTTTAGTTATAAAACCAACGGTATTCCATGTTACCAAATTGATAGAACATATCATCATTTTTCCCAAAAAAGAAAATTATATTATTCCTCACACTTTCCTCTATCTGAAAACACCGAAGAACACAAAAAATTTTCTTATTATTTGATAGAAAATGGGAAGCAATCAACCCTAATCGATGTTGTAATCCATCACATCAGGTTAAATTCCATATGAAATTTATGTTTCTCAATACCAAATAGATTTTCTATTCGTGTACCAAATTACCGACAAAACATTGTCTATAATATTATAGTGGTATTCCGTGAATATAACAGAAACATTAAATGTGAACAAGACAAGACACATTTTGATGGAATAGACACACATTTATATGACCTTAGGTGTATCAATATAGGTAAGGGTAGACAGGCATCTTATAATACCGATCCAATTTAGGATTAAGATTTCATGGTATCGCATTAAAATCTACCGTACACAAAAACAAAAAAAAAACACACACTAAACTTGAATTGTTTGTTCACTTGATCTTTGTGCCATACACAAAGAATAAGATTGATCCATATTGAGTACAAGGGGTGAATATTTATACACTTCATTCAATCATTGGTCAATAAAACAAATATTTACATCCATTAACCTGAACTTCTGGCTTTTGTTGTAATAAGGAACAACTAATCTGATTTTAATTAAAAAAAATACGAAAGCATCCGTATCAAATATGAAAATTGTTCAATGTGTATTCACCGTATAAAGTGAAACTACTTATTTAAAATATTTCATAATAAAATTGAAATGCTTTAGGAAAAATTTAATTAATGATATGATTTTTCAATATATTTTCTCCATTTCCTCATAGAAAATATTTATGTTGAAATGAATTTTTTTTTATTTTGTTAATGTAAATACTCTTGTTCCTTATAGATTTTTGACTGTTTGAAGTCATCGGTTATAAACTAAATCGATAATATTTTCTTTTTTCCTTTAGGAATACATTGGTTTTACTAATACGGCATACTTTCGTATTTTGGAATCAAATGTTATAATAGCAAAAGAATTTCTTTATACAATTTTGATTTTTTTTTTTTTTTTTTGGTTGGCTGATGTGCTATTAGGGATCTCTATTGCAAAGGTATCGATATTATATATTTTATTATTATCTCCTACGGGCAAAAATATTCATTGTGCATACAATATACTCCCTTTTATTCAATGAGTAACGAAACAATTTTCTATGTCATATTTTGTGTATCACATCCTACGATTAAACTTGATCTTAAAAACAAATTTAGTAAAATGGTATTAGATGAGATTTAACAACCTTCATTTTCTTCATAATATTCAGATGAACAGCAGCCAAAAAAAAAATACGAAAGAAAATATAGACCCATCAAGAAAATATTCAATGCTTTTAAAAAACTTTATGGTAAATCGTTGAGAAAGAGAGAGAAAAAAATTGATTGCTGATTACATAATCGGTGAAGAAAATACAAAACATTTTCGATGAGATTACGAATTTTTTTTTTGTTTGGTATGAAAAGATGCTGGTTAAATACGATGGAATGAAAAGAATGTTTAGTAATTTACCTAAGTTTCTTTATAGCCATTAGGGATGAGGAAATTTTTTACCACTTCTTAATAAAAACTCTTGATAGAATAAGGAAACATACATACACCCACAAGAATTGAGTGAAAGTCGTAAACAAATTTCAAGAGAAAATTAAACTGCATCAAATAGAGAAATTCCAAATGGAATGAGAGAAATTATTTCACGTTTAAATCATTCAATATGGGGGCAAACACAAATAGGTAGCCAATAAATGGAAATCTGATAAAATAATTTAATAGAATTCCATCAGATTTTCAAGTTAATTTAAAATGTACAAAATATAAGAGAAGAAAATTACTTCCTCTTGTTTTTCTTAAATCTTCATTGATGGACCAAAGAAATGGATAACTCTGTTAAGGCGTGAAAAAATAAAACTCGTGATAAAGAAATGAGTTTTATTGTGAAACAAACAGAAGTAAAGAATGCTCATAGTAAAAAAAAAAGTTATCACTGTCCCTAGAACTTCAGCAACTGACACACAAAAAAAAAGGAAAATAAAAAAGAGAAGAATCCTCGGGAAGAGTATAATGAAAGAAACACTTAAATATAATGAAATAAAGGGTGACAAGCAATTAGGATAAATGCGGTTACCCCCCTCATCGGACACAAAAGACATTGAGCTACCAATGAAATAAAGATGAAAAAAAGAAATTCACGACAGAATGTGATGATTTTATTTTTATTTTTTTACGACCCACAAAATTTGATTTGTCTCATCAACAATTCAACCCTAAAAGAATCGACCATCCAAAGGAAAAAAATAACGGCAGCAAGTGGCATGAAGTCCTTAGAAGACATGAATCCCTTTCACGAATTATCAGCTAATTTATGCAACACACTCTTTTATACCATTGAAAATACCTGACATAATCAGAACCCAAACTTTTATCCATACAAAAATCAAATAAAAATTATTAAAGTTTTTCATGTTATTGCCGCTTAATTTCAATTCTTTTCATTACATCATTAAACTTCACAGTCAAAAAAAAAATGAAAAAGAAATGGCTAAGGCAATAAAGGAAACCGGTAGCAGTCGCTTCAAGATAATTACAATAATAAGCGGTTACAACTGAGACCAAATAAAACTTAAAATAAAAATCCATAAAAGAGATTTAAATGAAAATGAAAAAGAAGCAAATAAAATTAAAACCAAATGTCATGATAATCATTAAACTATAGCCAATTGATCACTTGGGACCAATCATTTTATGCTACTTAATTATTTGAATTTTTTTAAAAACTTTAATTTGTAATTAAACAGAAGACGGAATAGTTGATTCCAATTAATTTTATTGCCTAAATTGGTAATTCTATTTGGTGTAAATGGCATAGAAAATCACATTATGACCATTTGATTTAACTTAAAAAAAATAAAACGGCATACATACACAGTGAACTGATTTCAATACAATTCAGAAGTTTAATGGTAACTGTTGAAATTATATTGAATGGTAACGCTGTCAAACTTTATGAGATCAGAACTTGTTTAGGTTAATTCACCAGACAAAGCAAACGACCGAAAAAGAAACAGTAAAGAAAAAAAAAGAAAATTCGACATAGAAAATCAACTGAACAGAAAGTGGCTTAAAAAACTATTTGATAAACTTAAACAGTTTTAAGCGCTAATTGATTTTTCTTGTTCAATTGGCTTTAGTTAAAAGATTTCGCGTTTTCTTTTACTCTTCATTGTCGATTACCTAACCGTGTGTCATTGGACTCAATCCGCTACTTTAATCGAATCACTCAAAATGAAACTATTTTCAAACTTGCATTGATTAGTAAAGGCTTATTGAAGAATAAAAAAAATTTCTCAGTTCATTTCTAAAGGACATAATCAATGGTGGTTATCATTCCACAGCAATATACAGCACGGGAATGGAAATAAAACTCCAATCAACCAAACTGATTTCTCGATTATCGTTTGGTGCAATTGAAATCATCATTTATTTTTTTCTCTTCTTACCATCAACACTTACAGACAATAGAATTCATATGGCATATTGTAAGTAAAATGTGGCGTAACTTTTTTTTTTTTAATTCTCGTTATTTTCAATTTTCTCTAAAAAAAAAAATCTGTCCATATTCGGGCAGAAAATGAAATGCCGTTACCATATACCAGAATCAAATGAAAACCGATGAGATATTAAACATAATAAGACTGTTATGCATTCATTGTATTGTATACTTGAAACAAAATCATAATATGCCTCTGGGTATGTAGAAAATTATGAAAATCCGTGCAACAATACAGAGGTGGAAATTAGATGTCAGCTAGGTGTCATTTACCACACTGGCTGTGATTTTCATATTTATATAATCAGTGGATTCCTGGCGGTTCTGCCACTGATGAGTACACTATAACAGATTGGGTGTCGTTAACACACACAAATTGGTATGAGAATGTAATCTTCCATGAAAATTTCATCTACATTCTCGATTCTTTTTTGTCATCATGAATTTTTCAGTTTTTTTATTTCTCATCCAATCGTTACCATACAATTGAAAATGGGTGATTCATTTCTCCAATGAACCATACAATATACGTTTTGCATTAAAATTTTTTTTTCTTTATATTCAAGTGCAATTTTAAATTAAAGAATTTAATTCTGGTCAATTATTGTAAAGGAAAAATTATTTAAACTTGAGAAAGTTTTCTACGTTCAAGAAAACTCATTTTTAAAATCGATGAATTCAAGAGATGGTGAATTTTTTTAGTTTACCAGAATGATAGATCTTATAATTCTTATGGATTTGCATCATCGACCATTGCGGTATCTTTCAGTATTTTCGATTATTCCAAAAATTATAAATTTTCCATCAAAGACTCTCGTTTTTCTTCGATAACGAATCGATTTTGATGAAGAAAAAAAGGATTACAAACTCTACCAACGACCACCTTACCGGTCGTCTTTTTTTTTTTGTTATGAAAACCCAACAGAAAGTTTTTCTCAAACATTCCAGTTTGATCAAAATATTAATTTTCTACAATGAAGCATTTTCCATATTGAAGATTGCAAATAGAATTTATGGTATTAAATTATATCTAGTCTCATCGTATTCATAATGATAAATGACTAACTTATGTTTCTTTGGTTGATGTTACATACACTTTTTTGTATTTTAGCCTTTTGTTTTATTAAAACCATTCCACGTGATTGTATCACATGCCAAAACATCTACTTTTATAACACCATAAAATGGTGTCTATTTTCATACTCAATAGAAAATAAGAAATTTTCATGAGATTTTTTTAAACAAAAAAAAATGTGAAACGATAAAAAATTGTTTTAAGATAAAGTCAATAAATTATGATTTCGACATATTACTATAGTTCTTCTACCGATACTATGGACTAATGGATTTTCCAGTAACCAAACAAGAATAGGAAAAAAACCTGAAACACCATAAAAGTATAGAATCAAAATAACAAAAAATATAGAAGACACACACACACAAAGTATTAAGGTGTAAAGTGAAAAACAATACCCTTCGAATTTTCACAGTACCATCGTAAATTATTTTCCCCAAAAAAATACAAGAAAACAAAAAACGTTTATAATTTCAGTATTCAAATTGATAGTGAAGATGAGGAACGCGTTTAATGCAAATTAAAAGAAAACATCCCTTTCACAATAAACAGCCTGTACTGCATTCAATGAATTCTAAAAAAAAAAAACGGTAACGTCAAAAACTAAATTGAAAGTTAAACCTGGTAAATTGAAGACGATTAATGATTCTCCAAATTTATTCAGATATTTTTCCAGGATGTAACAGTAGATAGAAACAAAAAGTGACAAAATTCTTTGTGGAACGCCTTACTCATCCGATAATCGAAGTCTTGATTTGGGCTTTACCCAATGTTTCAGTAACGTAAAAGACAAAACAACACCAACACCAAAAAGTCAACGAACAAAAAAGTAGTAACGCATAAGGGGAATAAACATAATGAATGAATATCCCATCCATATGTATCCATTTGCCTATCAGTTAATACCTGAAAAATACTCTGTTGATTTATTTCACATAAAATATGCCTTATCCAATTATTTCACTTAACTGGAAAATTAATGATCCTTCGACACTGGAGTTTTTTTCTTTGTTTTTATACACCAAAAATGGAATAAAATAATGTTTACGTTCCTGTCAATTTACTGCCTTGTTGTCAATTTTAAAATTGCAAGTTAAATTGATAATAAATTGACGATAACATTCATTCAATTTGAACTAAAAGTGTTCGGTGAATGAACTGTGATTTTCAATATACTGCTGATTTGGGATGTTAATAAAAATCCCCAGTTGGATTAACACGATTTTTCCGACAAACAATACGATGTTGTGACCAAAAAAACAGAAAATAAAAGAAAAGCAATAGAACAACTGAAAAATTTCCATTAAATCCATTTGAAATTTGTAAGAATTGATTCAGTTAGTTCTTTTTGAATGTTTAAATTCATCGATAATTCAATTTAACGAAGAATTCCACACCTCCTTTTCTTATAGTTTTTCTTAGTGACATGAAAAAGGTGTTACACTGTTCAAATAAATTCCATAGAGTTTTTCCTTGAACGTAAAAGAAATTGAAAAACCCCCAAAAAGAAAATAAAAACCGAAATTTTAAGAAAAGTGGTCATACCCGTCGTATGTAAATTCAGTTGTTAACAAAAATTTTAAGAACATCAAAACCAACAAAACTGAATACCAAAAACCGTGGCCTTTTACTGTAACTTTTGTGGTTTTTTGATGTCTTTCCACTACCCTTAATAAACTCGAAATGTGTCATCGTTTTCATTTATATTAATTTATTGCATACCTTTATAACAATTTTATCTATTTGTTTTGGCTCATTTAAATGTCTTTTTCTTTTGGTAACTGAATGTTGGAGACGGAGGTGGCCCCATAACAACTCATAAGAAATATTTTCTTAATGACAAAACTTTATATCCGTAATGGGATTTATAAATATGAATAAACAGTTTAGCTGTTAGCCATTTGTAAATAACATTCACCATTTATAGCCACCCCAATAGAAATTGATACAGTTTTTAACACCAAATACACTTGTTTTAATTTTATGGTACAACACATTAATCAACCCATCCAGTTAAAACATCTTAACATTACTTATGTGGACTACATTTATAATAATTTGAACTAAAAAAGAAACAGAAACTTAAAAACTTCACGTAAAACTACTCGGTATTGCGTAAGTAATTCAAATAGACATAATGAAAATTATTTAACCTTTAAGAAGGACATAGAAATTCTCCAGTGATATGGAAATAAAACATATTCCTTCATTAACATTTATCATCCCCCTTCTATGGTTTACAATAAAACTTCTACCAATTCCCCGTAAACAGAAAGTAGATTAACAATATTTTAATTTTATTTTTTCTTACTCCCATTATCACAATTTCTTAATACGATTTCATATATGGATATCACATTTCTATTTAACAACGTATCACCGTATCACAAATCCACTGTATATAACTCTTTCCAATTTTAGTTTTAACTGTAACACTAATTCACTTAAGAAACCAACAAAACTCAACATTTTTGATAATGAATTTATTTTTCCATAGAATTATTTTTAATTCAATTTTTCCCATAAACTATTACGGTTAAAAATTCCCTTTTACAATGGTCATCGGTAACAAAACCGTAGAAATTTATACCACTACGAAAGAGTAAGGAATAGAAAATTATGTGTAAGTGAAGAGAATGCATTTAAACGTGTAATTAAAAAATTAAGTTTAAAGAAAATTACCGAACCGGATGATGTAAATGGACCATTGGACCAAACCAATAGAGTAACTGAATGTTAGCATAAATAGAATCAACAACAATAACATAACAACAGGAAAACTATTCACAACATAGATGTGAGACAATTACTTTAGTGAAAAATTATATGTTTCACTCCATATAGCAACATAATAATATTTTGGATTCACCAAAAACACATTTTATAGGACAATACGATAGAGTTGGTATTTTATTCTAGTAAATTTTTTTTTTCATCATCCAGTTACTGGTATTTATTCAATTTTTAGAGAAAAAAGTATAATGAAATTCACATACATTTTAAAAGTACTAAACACAAATGGGGAGGTATGAGGTATACAAGGTGGCAAACCGCAGAGGAGTAATACATTATGAAAACTATGTGTCCGAAAAATGGAAAACTTTTACAGGAAAATCTAATTTATTTCTTTACACTGAATGCCAAAAAGTCGGTGAATTGAGAAGATGAACAAAATTTACTGTGTACTCATATGTTTTATAACCCGTTATAGGTATGCCATTGTTAAAATAAATTGTATCTTTCTATATACAACTTAGTTCTTTTTCTGGTAACCAAAATATTACTATGTGTCACCCAGTGTATAACATACTAACATTATATTGAATCTATCTCTATACACTATGACCATTTTAGATTTTAATGTGATATGGTAAAATTGGGAATAAAAAAGCGAAAAAGTAACTGTTAAAAAGGTTTTGATATTAACACTCTGGTCATATACAGTCATCACATTATGCAATTTTATCATCTAACTAAAATGTTATATACAATTTTACTGACCACACAATATTTAATGGTAGAGATGGGCCCTAAGGTGCTACTACAAAAATGGTAACTTTATTAAAAAATTATCAAAAGTGAAAAGTGTTTCATTCAGAGAGTCACTTACCACTTTTACCAGCATCTTCTAGATGATACCAATACACTAAATAGTAATTCACTCAGTTGGTTCACTAAAACAAAGGCGACATTTACGTTTCAAATGAAATTTTCTTGTGTAATGTCTTTGGACCAAAGTGTATATGAAAACTAAATTTAATTGACCAATTTTTGTGAGATGAATTCATCCGAATAATCCTTTTTGACTATACACGTATTAATTAACAACCCTCTTTATATGATTTTTGGCCAAGATGTGATTTCCTTACATTTTATAGTTTAAAATATTATGCAATGCCCCCCAAACTCCAATCACAATCTAAAGGAGAATAAATGAAAAATTAAATTCAATGAATTTGGTTTTTTCTCTCCTGAAGACGAGACCAGTTTTAATACCATCTTCTTTATGGTCCAACATTTTCGTTATAATTCAATTAAAGTTTTCATAGTCCAGCCTTTATTGTTACCGAGATGAAAATGTGTGGTATCAAATGAACAAACATTTTTTGTTTCTTAAGGTGCAAAACTAAATAAATACAGTGTTCATATGATCCCCTATGCTATATTGAGATTTTAAATGTTACACTTTAGTGTAATGGAAACTTACGTCACTTACTGTATGGATGGTATTAAGATCGTTTTCCCCCTATTCTCTCTAAATTTTCCGGATAACTTAATTCAATATAACAATAAGAAAATTGGTATTTTCTTATAATTTGTCCTTTTTACCCATTTCACCTTTTTAGTGGACAAATACCCCGTAAATA
This sequence comes from Coboldia fuscipes, assembly GCA_001014335.1. Lineage (NCBI taxonomy): Eukaryota > Metazoa > Arthropoda > Insecta > Diptera > Scatopsidae > Coboldia > Coboldia fuscipes. The sequence continues at coordinate 37,254 of JXOR01000490.1, read as the reverse complement.
CATATAAAAAGCCATAACATTAATTTCTGACTTAATTGTTAAGAAGTATTAAGCACACTTTTTCCTTACAGTTATACTCCGTATATTACACATTCACTTAATATTGACTTAAGCCGTTTCAAATTGATGATGGGGGTTTGAGGTGGTATGATGAAACATTGTAGGACGGCTCAATTCCATTTAATGTGGCTCTTCAAATAAATGACCCGTACATTGCTTTCTTATCTTACCAATATTATGAAGTACCATGTGCCATTGCTACCGACTGCCATCAATATTATACTTATTCTTGGCCAAATTGACATTTCGACTAACTAACCAGTGTAATATAAACGTGTTCCTTGCTGGAATCACGCTCTATTCATCTTTAATTTAGATTTAAGAACACAACTGTACAACAGAAGAAATAAAAGGGTTCCATACAGTCGCCAGCAACAGCCGCCCATTCACCATTGAAAATCACAGAAAATACGGAATATTGAATTAATTGCTGATTTTCAACTGAAAATCAAATGTATTCGTTAGCGTTCAAAATTATGTCCAATAGAATTATGAATTTCCATGTTTCCAAAAAGGAACGAAAAAATCCAACAAAATCAATTTAAAATTCATTCAACAAAAAGTTAATTCACCGAGAAAATTAATCAAACATTTTTAGTTTTCGTTCACTCAAGATGGTGGAAAACAATCATTCATCATATTGAATTTACTGAAAATAAAACCCTTTCAAACGAATGAAAAGTTTCATTAAGAATTTCACCTAATCAAATCAGCTACAAACGATTTGATTTGCCAATTGAAAGAATACACGTTCAGTTTAACGTACAGTCTCAGCTACCCATAATACTCATATACTCAACAACACCGTCATCATTGCAATAAATACAAAAACTTCTGCAATTCAAATTGAAAATTGTTATTGAAACACGTTATAAAATAACAGAAAATTTTTATTTTCCTGTTTAAAGAAATATAATTTAAGCCATCAGGCAAATACAAACCATCAGCTACAATGCTAAATGGGAAACGTCTTCACCGAATGAAATTCATCTCGTTGAACTCATTAATTTTAAACTAAAAAACAATTAAAGCACATTACCGTTAAAATTTTAAAGATAACACAAAATCCTGTCTGTAATTTTTAACCGTTTCCAACAAAAATTTTTGTTCAAACCAATGAAATCTAGAAGAAAAAAAAACCAAAAAGGGGGCAACAGATGTAAATAAACTGGTGCTCTCAATGTTATCAAATAAAATTTTAAGTAAAATTTCCTGAAATTTTAATGATAATGGATGCCCGTTTAGGTAAGAAACGAATACATTCACTCTTCAATAGAAAACATAAGAAATTTTAATCTTGGACTTTCATTTCAATTCATTTTCTATGCGTATTTATCATTTCAAATGAATAAAAAATTGATAAAACACAAAATGTTAGTGATACTCATATTTTTCTTTATTTCAATTTTAACCACATGGTGTCCATAATGAAAGATCAAGAAATTCAATTAAATTCACTTCATGATTACAAGTATATTTTCTTATATGATTCAGGCATTTACTGTATTACAATCACTATGGAACAGGGAAGTTGTTACTCATTTAAAATATTTATAATCGACGTATTCAAGTTAACATGAGATACCGATTAAACAGTGATTGACCGTTGCCCATTTGAATAAAATACTTGGAAACATCATCTTATTCAGAATAAAGAGGTTTCTTTTTTTATTTATCAAAACGGTAATATTAAGTGAACGAACCAATAACGTTTCAGCATTGAGTAACATATTCAATAATCAGAATTAAAAGAAAAACTGATGATGTGCGTTAGAAATAACTGATAATAAATTATTATGATGTGCTTTTATTAAATCGATTATACCTACTGTTGTTACCTTTATCATTTGCCCTGTTTTGTTGAACTCAAAAAAAAGGAATAATATTTTGTTAATAATTAAATTCAATGAAAATTTTATAATTTAAGACGATTGATTAAACCAAAAATGTTTTGTTTATTCATTTAAATTTTTATTCTTAATTTTACAGTAAAGTTAAAACAATACTGAATGTACAATTGTGACCCTTGTCTGAACTCTTACTTCCTAAAGTGATAAGACACTGTAATATTTTACACACAAGAAATAAAAGTATAATGAAATAATTATTAATATAAATACTGGAAAGCAATGACTCGATGTCTGATTATTAAAACACTAACTACACATTTAGTACGTAATAGAGATTGTTTCTTTGCATCTCCGTTTAATGATTATTACTACCTACATAAAACTGAATGACTAGCATTTACAGTTGAAGGAAATTAAAACATTTACAGTCAATTTTTCCTTGTGTTTTGAAATAAAATTTTTAATCTTTTTTTTTTTTTTGAATTTAACGTCAAATAGAAGTTTTGTTATAAGAACTGATAATCCAAATATAAAATCTTTTTTTTTGTTCTGTAATATTAAGAATCGCCTCACACCTTGTGATAACTGGTCACCTAAATTTTGCAAATAATATGGTAACATGAAAATCATTTATTACGCGTTTTGATCTCGACACACTTAGATTAAATTCAATATAAATGCTTTAAGTATCATGAGGTCACAATTTGTTTTTTTTTTTTTGTATTCATATTCTTTTGTAATTGAATTTGTTGTTTTATTTCTTTGGTTTTTTAACAGTTTTTATACGTCTTATAATTATCGTTAGCACAGAAATACGGCTATATACTTTATTTATGGTTCAATCAGTTTATTATTTTATTTTTTTTTAATAAAATTATTCACCTACTTGTTGGGTCGGCTGTTTAATTTCCAATTCCAATGAAATATGAAATTAAAATTCATGATTACAATGCGCTAGGTACTATTTATTTTAAACCCTCTATACTTAACTACGTATGACTCTTTTAGTGTGGTGGCATGAAATCAACAAAACAAAAAAGTTAAATGATAATTGTATTAATTACTCGAACTAATTACGTCAACAGAATAAATCATATTTCGTTGAATAGAGTTTGGAAAAACAAAACAAGCAATTTATGAAATCCCATAATGGATGTGATACATATTATTTTGGTAACGGAATTTAATAATAAAAATTGGGAAATATTATCCAAAATATGGTGCCAAATTAATATAAAAAACAATTATTTATCGTTTGTCCACCCACATTTAATAGTAAAGGATATAATTGACTCCAGATTAACTTCCTCAATATCGTCACTAGACGCACAAATCAACAATATTGCATATGAATAATAGCAAAAAAAAAAAAATAAAAAGGAAACTCATTCTGGATCCAAAGTTTATGCTATTAGTAATCATAACAATTGAACAAACTAATTTTCATTTTGGCAATGTACAATTACTATGAATCTAAACAATTCCGAAACGAATAATAATGATATAGTGAAGTATCTTAATCATGATAATATTCTTAAAAGAACAATCATTTTTCTTTCAATTCTTCTAGTTTAATGTAATGGAAATTTTATAATTTCATTGGTTTTTACAACACAAATTTCACGCCCTCACACATTCATAATGTTGGAACGCATTCAATGAGCTCATTACACTATATTTATGACAAACAATATAAAAATAAAACAAAACAAATATTAACTCTGAAATTATAAAATTTTAGTAGTTTTTTTTTAATACTGATTTTGCCCACATTTTAAAACCAATCGTTATCAAAATTTGAAATTTATTAATGAAATTTGTATTTCGTTATTGTGCAAACTCTCGTTTGAATGGAAACACTCTCTAGGTGCCACCTAATGAGTGAGAGTATATAAAAATTACAGAAAAACAACAACAACAACAACACCACATTTTAATCGCAATAAATTTAAATTTAAAAAAAAAAGAAGGAAAAAAACAACAAACAAATCAACATAATTTCTATGTATTTAAAGTCTTTATTATTATTATTAATTTCATATAAAATACGTAGTTAAAACTGACTTGTAACCATAAATACATGATACAATATAACATGTTTCACAATATGTTTCATATAAAATTGTTGATAATAATGTAAACAATGCAAAATTAAATCCAAACAAAATACGATCTACATTATTCTATTGATGAATTTCATATAAATTTACTTAACTAATCACTGTAAATTGCATTATTTATTGTCTCTCTGTAGTTAAATTTATGATTGTATAATTATAATTGTTATTACCAATATGAATTTAGTTTAAAACAAATCATCATATGTTATGCCAACGTATATTTTTATGGTGTTCTCGGTGCAAATCAATTTTCATTAAATTTCCTTTATCCATACGTGAATGGTAACATAAAACATACTTGAAATGTTTTTACCTTTAATATTGGCACATTCCAAAAAGGAAAACAATTGATACTTTCTAGCGCCATTTGAACAAAAGTTGACTTTTATTGTCTTTGGCACGTATAAGAAGTGTTCGTATTGTAGTCATATTATTTCTGCTGTTATTATAAGAAATTGTTTGTACAAGTAAATCCAATTGTCGTTAGTAACCACAATGAGCTTCATTTCTCTAATGTTTATTGATGTGCCACTTTAAACTTAAAAGGTGTGAATGATACATTAACCATTATATTGTTACAATACCCATAAAGGATATTTGATTCGTATTGGAACATTTAAGAAACACACATGTGATTTAACCGTGAGACTTTAATATCTTTCATTCACAGTATGCTAAACTGTTACGTTCCTTTGTTATTCACTCGAGAAATAAAAAAAAAATTAAGAAACTCAATTAATAAGAGTACCTCAGTATCATACCGGATCCTTTATTAACACATTCATTTTATATAACATCTGCGAAACATCTGAAATCTTCACTTGATGCAATGAATATTGTTATTTGATATATCTTCTTGTAAAAGAAATCTTAACTTTTTATTGATAATTTGCCATATCGTTTATTTCATCCCACGTCAACCGATTTCAATAAAAAAAAACACAAGAAGGAAAAAAAAACCTAAAGAAATCTTAACAATCTCTTCACAATTTTCTCAGTTAGTTTATGCTTATTCCTGTAGATTTCTTTAACACTTCGCCATCATTCATTTCAATTCATGTTGAGATAAATAAATAAAAAATCTTAAAGATTCAGTAATCTTTCGATACAATGTACATACATCATCATATGGATCACACATTCACCTATTCAACGTTTTAGTTTGAAATTGGCTGGCATAAATTAGATTAACAAAATTAATTATTTAAAAACGGAATGCCTATAATTTATATATTAAAATCATAATTAAAAAAGACAATTAGAAATAAAAGACTTTTATATATGAATTACGGTTGATAGATAATTTAATCAGAATAGATTATGTCACATTCTCTATATAGGTGCATAACAGCATAATACAATTGCCACACATTGGATTTTATTTAATCAAACAACAACGACGAGAAAAAAAATGGTACAATGGTCCCCTTTCATAGTGCAAACGGTTTACGTTACCATTCCCGTCAATTTAAAATTTAAATGCCATTTGTTCAATTGTTCATTCATCTAAATCTGTTGAATTTAATTTGAGATGAGTAGTAAAGGTAAAATGAGATTTACACGGGCTAAGGGTAACTGGCATACAACGACTCGCGTGTCCCTTATTCAACCGACCGGTTTTACTGTTGTTTTTTTTCCATCCTTCTCGTTGAAATGTTTAAACATTGAATTAAAATGATGTATCGGGCCCATGGATAATGATTAATTCTATTTCATGAAATTTCATTTGGCTATGTATTAATTGTTACTTGAAATAATGTAGGTAGGTAATCAACTGTGCACCGTAAGTGCAATCAAATTGCACTGTACTGTGTGGTATAAATTTTATATATCACCATTTGGACAGATCGAGGAAGCAACCACCATCATACGAACATAGGTCGTATAGTATGACCCAGACTCACTGTATTTGGTTAATCCAGATAACGAATATACCACACTCCATATATCCTTTTATTCATAGTCAAAGAGCTCTTCTGTGATAGGAAAAATCCAATTTGATTTGGTTTTTATTTCATACGAATGGATTTTTAAAACCCCTCGGTTATTCTTTTTTGCATAAATTCGTATTACCCAAGTTTACAGTGTGCATTGATGCCATATGTTGCTATATTTCCACAAAGGTATAATAATCTATTTATGCCAAGCTAAAATATGTAAAAAAGAAGGAATAACCAGCAATCAACAAATTGAGCGAACATAAAATTATTAAACTTTACTCAGTAGGTGATTGATTCATAAATGCGAAGTGTATTACATCAATAAAACGATATTTCTACACTATTAATTCATCTAAATGAAACCGAATGAATGGTTATTTCCATAACTATGATAGTTATTACACATAAATTATGTAAAAATTTTATTTAGTTGTTAGTGTTTTATTTTTTTTTTCTATCGTACAATGAGTCTTGATAGAGTCATTCAACTACGACAGCAGCATAGAAACTTCGTTAAAAACAGCGAATTGTACATGTTGTGTATTTCATTTTTTTTTTTTAAATCATTGGTCATCGCACTCGAATCAAATTAATTGGAAATTATAACAATAACAAACCAGAAAATCTTCTGATTTGTTGCAAGACGCGTATTTTTAACAATGACGATTGCAACTGAAATGCATCATCCTGATTAGATGTTACTCATAAGCACAAGGTATTTCAAAACGGTTGATTTACATGGTAATAAACCATTTGGCAATCGCATTGTTGAATTCAACTTAAATTTTATATTATGGACGACATTATAGAAAAACTGAAAAATTTTCATATTCGCTATAACATCCAGTTCCAGAATATCTTGTACTTCAAAATGAGAGATATTGGTCGTGAAGCAGGTTGTCTTATTTAATGCGAAACATTATCTACCTAGAATTCTCTCTTTGTAGCTCCACCTCTTTGTAGGTGGAATTTTATGAATGACTTATATTTTGTTACGTGTTACGTTTTTAGTTCAATTTTGTCCGTTATGTATACCGTTACATATTATAATTGGATGTATAGTATAACACATCAAAAACAAAAAACAAAATACAAACACACGAATGCTTTCATTTTATCGTATCGCTATTGAAACACCATTCCAATTAATCAGTTGCCAACAAACATAAAGCTACAATCATTTAATAAATTCTATTAAATTAACTCTTAGAACAGTGTATTTGAGAATTTTTTAGCTTACCAAAATAAAAATACATTAACATTACCTGCAAGCTTTCCGGTGCTATTAATCAACACTAAAATCATACACCTACTGGCTGTTGTGTATCAAGTCAAATAAATTGTCGCCAAATGTCTTGATTATGTGTCTCTCCTCGTGTCCACTATCGGAATTCCGGTGGAATGTTGAATGACCTAAAAATATAATTCTCTCATTCTCTTGTTCGATTTCATTTAAAAAATCATAATTTAACATACAAAAAAATTATGATCATATAAAACTATGAAATTGATAATAATTTTAGTCCCGGCTAATTGAATAAAAAATAAGAATCCATACACCAGATTGAGAATAAAGAGTAACGGGGTTTCTTCAGTCTCTGATTTGATAACCTACATTACATGGTAACATCTAATTGATAGGTATTATATGGCAGATTTGTACAGCATATAATCAACTACTATATACCACATAGATTTATGTAATATATGACTCAATGAGAGCCACTTTTAATATCAAAAATTTTCTAATATTAAATTTTTCACGTTTACCTATCACATAACAGTTGGAGAAGATGGTACACCTACCCGTGCTCTTCTCTTTTGATTTTCTTTTACTTTTTTTATATGCAATAGGTAAAAAGGCTGATTTCACCTACTACATTATCTCTCTTCGGTTCGTCTCTCCGTCTCATAAACAATGCTACTGCGCCGTACAATCACCCATTTATTACTGCCAGAAAATTCTCTAAAAGTCAAAATAGTACCTACCTACCTACCTTACCTTTTCAACATAGAAAAATAAGAAAAGAAAAATCAGTTTCTATCCGGTATACATTTGATTATGTCTATATATAAACCCATCATCTTGTCTCTAAAATGAATTTTCTCTTGTTCTCTTCAGCTACACCGTTAGGACTGGAAAAACACTAAAGAGGAGAACCGAAGGTTGAACACACTTGATTTTAGTATTTGTGTAATATACGCGCATATTGTATTAACAGACACTGAGATGTTATGCCATTCTGTTCTCAGGAGATGAAGAAACCAAATGCTTCTAATAACACATCACATTCAATTTGATGGTTGCATGAAGAAACCCGTATATTGTCAGATAGTTTCACATACTCTAGTCTAGAGTTGGTTCTAGTTAATGAAGGCACACATATAGTTCGTTACATCAATCCATATTGTATTCACCAAATCTCTCTCTTTAATGGAATACCGTGAAAATGCACGAACACACACATCTACAATTTTAAACTATATTTGAATATAAACAGAGTATAATATTAAACATAAAATGTTAAATAAACGGAATCAGTTCCATTATAAAATACCACGGGGTTTTGAAAGTGCGACATCCCATTCCCGCATATCCTCTCCGGTGTGTGTAAAAATATACCGTCTAAATCGTCATTTGCCACTGGTGCGACTATGCTGGTAAAAGTAGTGTATCGGTAATACACAAAAACAGTAAATATATGTACGGTTATATTGCGTACGGTACACTCTCCTCTTTCGGGTTCTGTATATTAAAATTATCTGCTGCTATTGTATCCTTGTACAGTGTGAACACCTCAACGAAGTTACCGCCATATGGGCGATATGAGATGCGCCACGGTCACAGCGACGATATTGTACACACATACTTTGATTTTATTCTGTTACACTGAACATAAACATAATAATGTAGGTTTGCGATGCTGTAAAATATAAAATTTTCGAATTTTCTCATCTCTATCGGGTTGCGGTGGTCGGTAGTCGCGGTTGGAACGTCGTGAAAATAGCACGTCAGCTTAATATTGTTTTTTATTTTAATTTTTTGAAAATATAATAGCCGTGGGTGCGTTTTAAATACACAATTAATATTGAAAATAATCCAATTTTATTAATTAACTGACAAATAAGGAAATTAAAATCAAAAATTACCAAATGAGAATTTAAATAAATTCAAATATTGAGGATAATAAAATAATAAGAAGAAAATTCTGTGAAGAAGTTATAATTGTGTACTTGTGTGATCATAAAAGAATATATGGTATTTCATGGTGTTTAATGAGAATTATTTTTGATGATAATTAACCAAAATAATAATTCTAATTGATTATAGAGAAAAAATAAAAATTGAATTTAAGTGAATTGAAGAATCAAATTTCTTGTGAATGACAAAGTGAAAAGCTATTGGGGATGTGTTCATTTTAATTGATACAAGAAAAATATAATAAGAGAATTATACGATAAATTATTAGTGTTTCAAGAAGTGATGTTGATTAATCATATTAAAGTTTTAGTGAGTTGATTAATCAAATGTCTTGTTTAACTGTGCCGCATATTGGAAAAGATATGCCATCAACATCAGCCTTTGAGTGTATGTAATCAACTTTTTGACTGAATCAAATACTGTTAATTCCATTTGATTGGACCAACAATTATTTTTATGTTGCTTATTGTACCAAAAGGTAGAGTTATCTTATTATTTTATTATCATTTCGATATATTCCTAATTTTTACTCCATATAATCTTCAACTGTTTTATATGATTTATTTAAGTGAAATTTCTTTACAATTTTATTATTCCGTTGCTTGATTCGTCTTGTTATAAAATTAGATTTATTATAATACGTTCTATGCATTATAATCAAAATTTGAAAGAAACCAAATTAAATTAAATCCAATCAACAAGATTTCTACGAACATCTCAGATAATACAATTGTACATTGTAGATTCAACAAGGTATTTCTCACTAAAAACACATGAATCAATTCTTATTTTAATCCAACGGACTATTTTCCATTCCGATTCTGACAAATAAAGATTTTATAAATCAATCAGCGGAACGGTTGGACAACACACAAGCTACCTGTGAGCTGTTCTCAAACGTGAATCACATCTCAAGATTTTCAGAATCTGTAGTTCACAAAAAATGACTTTCTTGAGTCGCAAATTAATGACTAGCAAAATTCATTAATTTTTACCGTTTAAATAAATAGGGTTAAAGAGACAGTTTTATCATCCTGATAACTTTGTTCCAGCATAATCGATGTCTATTGTTTCTAAAAGAAAGTTAAATACGGTTCACCTTATTGATTCAAAACCCAACAAAGATAATCTTATGATTGTTACATTATCAATGTGCAAATAATCCATATCACCTATCATCGTTCCAAGGTGTTGACGAAACCCAAAATTGTTTGTTAAATCAATAAGTGATATTGCTTCTTGGGCCATTATCAGGTGGACTACGTACCAATAAATGTGATACACATGTTATCCTTGAATTTGGTATCATCAATATTTTTCTGCTAATCTTAAATCAAACTTGTTTTGCTGATTGGAAATTGAACAATAAATGAATGTGTATTTACCTGAACCATGAGAAGTGCGTGAGACCTCTTTGTTTATTTTGTAGCAGTCTCTGCAGTCAGCAAAGAAACATTACTGATTACAATGAGTTTATTCAAGTGAAACAAATGATTTTAAAACAGTGATTATGTATAAATTATTACTTAATACATTATTACTTATTACAATGTGTACACCGTCCATCGATTCGAGAATTAAGTGTGGTGAATAAAATCATTGTGTAAACAGCGCCTCTGGTGGCCAATAGTTATAATTGGTGGAAAATACGAAGTATTCCGTTTCCCCTTAATTTTCCGGGCGCATACTCAAGAAAATTTTCCGTTTGTGAGTGTATGTGACTGTGATTTGGTTGGCGGGAAAGTTTTTTTCTTCTATCATAAACTCGATTCTGGATAGGTGATAAAATTTAAAGGAATATTTCCCTTTACCTCTGCACTCCGGATAGGTACAATAATGTACCTGCCTTTCTTTATATACCTTCACTGGAAAACGGCATACCTTCTTTCTACCAACTATACGGTATGTGCGCCGTAACGATCTCCACCAGTTTTATTCGCTTCACTAATAATCACTGTTTGATTTTTAAACTGTAATTAAAGAAAAAAAAAAAGAATAAAAATAATGAAACGATCATAATATTTTCAAACGAATATTATACACATTGAAATAAAAATTTATTAAAACATTATAATACCATTTTCGACTGCAACATTGTATCCATAAAACTTAAAATTTAACGTATATGGAAATGTAAATATTTACAATAAATGAAGATTTAAACAATTAATAACGCTACATCGTAAATCGATTTCTTGGAGCACTTGAAATAATAATATCAGGTAACTCATGCTCGTCGACAAAACTCCACAATAGAGTGAATGAGAAAAAGTATATCCAAGTTCTTTTTCAGTTTATTCATGATTATAAACAAATGAAGGTGAAGACCACGAACCAAACAATTGAAATTGAATATGTTTGATGAGTAATGCCTTTTTTAACTTGGATATAACAAAAACTTATACGATTTTTGTGCCCATCCGAAAGGTATTATAACGAATTATGGGCATATTCGTAATATAAACAATTTGTAATCCAATAAACAATTACATTATTATATTTAGCTTAAGCCATAATGCCTCACATCAATTCAATTATTAAATGTATCAAATTAATTTATTTTTTCATTAAATTTTAATCCGAAAATTGAATTAGTAAAATGCATTGTAATGTCTTCAGAAATTGATCTGATTTATAATTGTTATTGTATTTGTAAACTGAGAATTAACTCCGTCCCTGTGCCAATTGGGCAGTATTAAATTTATTGTTTCTTTTATCGGTTAACAATCCTATTTTGTTTTGTTTACTGTTCAATGAATCGCGGTAATTCTAAGAAATTATTTTATTATGAAATTTAATAACAGCCAGGTGATACAATTTCCACCTTTGTATCCGTTACTTTCAAATATCACTTAATCACCAAATCGCTATTCAAACGAAAGCTATTCAATACAAGCCAATCAAATGGAAAGACAAATAAATTATCCTAACCTAACCTCATTATTATTGTTTTTCTTTACGTTCGACGTTCCGATTGAATTTTCGTAAACAAATAAATAAGTTTCAGTTGATCAATAAATTATAATAATAATAAAAATAATAGAATGGAATAGTTATTAAAATGAATTCATATTGTGGATGATTTCTTATGAACGTATTATATTTATTACAGTTTCTGAGGTATCGAGCAATAAATTTGGCCGACTGATATGTCCTCCTGGTACGACACGAATCAATGAGCTAGAGGTAAATATTTCTCTTATCTCTCGTTATAGTTCAAGGATTAATTTAATTTAAATATTTGTATAATTTACAGTTGTTCAGAGAGCGTATGGCTTGGATGAAAGCAAACGAGATGAAGTATCCTCGTAAACATCTTCAAGATTCATTAGATCATTTCGATTTTCAGTCAATGAACTCGAGTACATCACCATCGCCAACTCTATCCTCAGGAGGTATGTGCTATCAACTGATCTGATCAACCATAACGTTGATCGACATCGAATTGTATAATTGAAATTTATGGTTTGTTTTTTGTTTTTATTGTTGCATATTCTAGGTATTTCAGGACTTGAAACATCTGAGGAAGGCGGCCCTTTATCAGTAACAAATTTTCCATGTGCTGGTGAGCACGCATGCTCTCATTGTACAGCCACTTTTCCAACTCGTGAACTTGCTGAAAAACATGAACTGTTGCATTCACCAAATCAATTATTGGTAAGTGTTCCTTAATAAGCAGTCATAGATAAACATCAGTGAGACTGGATTTATTTCTATTGCCTATCCACAAACTAAAAATCGTTTGTTAGTTAATTAGACTCTTACTTGAATCTGCCCAGCTAATTAGTAATAACAATCAATTGAAATGGTTGTATATACATTCGCTGATTGACTCAATACGGTGCAATCAGGGCCAATACTAATTAAATTCGCTGAATTATTCATTTTATACGAATAGTTTATTGATATTCACATTTGATATCAGTTTCGGTCAACCGTAACTTCTATCGTTTGACGTTCACCTCATTTAAAATTCCACAAAAAAAGCATAAACTTTTAATTTTATAATTCAACGATTCATCATATTTATGTGTGTTTTAAAAAATATTATCGCAACTTGTAGGCGTATTACTTTTATTAGGTAGAAGGTAAATAGGTGTGACTCTTTATGATATTTATTTCATTGTAAATTAAACTGAGTGTACTGATAGAGTATCAATGGAAAATAACTTAAGCCCATAAACATTAATAATTATCTTTCAATATGTGTTTATCAATCGTCTTACTTGTTACTCTGTTCTGTTATACGGAATGTGGCCTCTCTGCACACGCACCTATCAAATAAGAAGTCATATGCACAATGATCACTTCACTGTGTGCTTTTTTTCCTCATTTCCTCTGTGTTATCAAACAATAGGAAAGAGTACAAGTGGCTGATAAGAGACTGTTTTTGTTTGTAACATCACTTTTATTATTCAGGAATGCTCAATTAATCGAGATTGCCAGAGAATAATGGAGCTGCGACTATATTATGAATTCAATATAAATTACTGTGAATATGGCTAGTATTATTTCGTCGTCTTTATCATAATAAACCGTCCAGTACGTATTGTATATAGAAAATAATAAAAGCTCACGGTTAAACAAATGGGGAGGGAAGATAATATACAAACTCATTGATATTTGTCGTTTTACTTTGGAATTGTATATAAAAAACGAACATTAAAATTTAAAATGAAAACAACATTTCATTTTGAAATGGCCGAATGAAAGAAATGTATTAAATACTTCATAAATAAATGCGTCATTTGACATGGATCTAATAATTACAGTGGACATAAATACAGTAGATAAAAACATTTAATTATCCGTTACTTTTTAATTTAAAATTGAATTGTACACAATTACTGGTAATTATAAAATTGATTCGAGATGCATCTTAATTCTATTTTCATGTAATAAAAATAGAAAAAAATAAAAACTGATTCAAATCAATCATGAATGTTTTGGTTATAATGTTTGTATAAGTGCAGTCATAATGTTGTAAATAATGTTCCATTTTACCTTTTCGTTTTGGTTACCATACCATACCGATAAAAGAATAACGAAGGAAAATCTTATGTGTTAGGTAAATTCAAACGGAAGACCCAAAAATAACATTCAAGTGGTGGATCAACCATCTCGTGTTCTTAACTACTTTGAAATGAATGTAAATTAAAAACACGATGAAATCACTTCACATTGAACAACGTAGGATGTTTTCAATAATAATTTTGTTTTTTTTTTTTTGGTTTTAACTTTTTCAAAATAAAAAGAAATGAATGTTAAAAAGGTATACCAAATAACCGTTTTGTTATTATTAATTTTAATAATATGGAATCAGTATTTTTTGGATACCAATCATACACCGGGTAACACATTGAATTTTAAACGATATAAAAAGTGTAATATAACAAGAGAATTTGTTGCTATCGTATCAAATATTTTATTCTGTATTTTAATTTTGATTTGATGCAGACATACAATTCAACCTGAAATGGTGGACGACAGGAGATTTTATTACCTCTACTGTGTATACGTATTTTTAATATGAATTCTACCTAATATCAACTACGGAAATTCCAATTTATTATTTTGGCGATCACAAAATAAATTAAATATTACTTTTGTATTTTACATTAGTTTGCAGTTTAACGTGTGGCAAAATGAAAAAAAAAAAGTTCAGTGAAAAACGTAATCATTTGTTAGTCTGACAAAAGAAAGAAAAACATACACTGATAGGTAAATGCCTAACACTTTGGCACGGTTACTGTAATAAAGAAGAAACATTGGTGCTGCTGTATTTAACTCTGTTATTATTAATTTTAGGAAGGTAAAATAAAAAACAATTCACCTAAAATACACACGAATAATGAAATTTGTAGCGAACAAGAAATAACAAATTGTGTGTGACTTAGTGATGACAATTGGTGTATTTAAGCACAAAATTTTGATTTGATTTTTAGTTTCAATTAAATCAATTTAATTCTGTTTAGTCTTTTGCCAATCAGAGAAACACGTCGTAATAAAAGAAGTAACACCAGAAAATCCGTAAAAAAAAATTAAAATTAAATTCAAAACAGAATTTTCGTGAAATTTTTGTCGTTTGAACGATAAAAGTCATTTGAATATCAATAATCCAAAGTTGAATTTTTTTTTTCTGTTTTTAAGAAATTTATTATTTAAGAGACTCTTGACGGTGTGTTATTTCTCAGTTTTATTATTATTTTTTTTTTCAAATTTCCTGTCTGAATATTAAATGATTCATTCAGTGTTCACTCATGGTGTTTTTTTTTTTCGTGATCATATTGGAATATATAAACTATATTAACGTAAACGCATTACAATTATTACACCGCCTGTGACTGTGTACTAATAAGCCATCCTGCTATTAATTAAAACAAATGAAACAACGAAAGGTATATACACCGTGTTTTTCATTTTCTTTTTTATTTGTTGAATCAGTTAAAACACGAATATTGTTTGACTTACAACTGAAATGTACAAAAAAAAAGTTTATTTTTGGGTTTTTCTTTTTGGTAATGGTAAGATCAATGACTACAACATTTTCAAACGATTACCGTGTGTAATATTTGTATAAGATTATCTTTTCTTGTTCTCAGTTATACATTTCACAACGGTAGACGTTTCGTGTAATTTCTAAAATTAAGGCCCCCTCGATACACCTGTCGCCACATTACTTCTTCTACGCTGTAAAAAAAAAGAGTGAATTTTATTATTATTTTTTGTTCTTATTCGATTTGTTCACATCTCGTTTGTGGTTATAATGAATTCGGTGTATGATGTGTTCGTTCTTAGTTTCATTTATTATTCTTTTTATATCGAATAAACTTAAAATATAATCAATTGATTTTGTGCAACATTGCAGTTAATCGCGAGTGATTTGATGGTTTTCTTTTTAAGTTTGCTAAAAGTGAAACATCGTATGTTATAATTTAAAGAAAATGTATTCACATTCTGTGTATCAATTGGTTTGGCTATAAGTGATCAATGGTGTGTTACCGTTTCGTCTTAGAAGTGATCCTTGAAAACATTTTTATATTCTTAATTCCTAAACGGTGTATAGTTTATCGACTTCCATTATAAATTTATACTTAACATGAAATGTTGTGTGCATGTGTTCTCTTTTTATTTTCTACCTTCTGGTTGCTACAGTTATAGGTGCATCGCGCTTTGTTTTATAACACACCGCTATTTTTGGATAAAAATGGAAGAAAACAGTGTACGGTAATGCCCGTATTTAAAATACATCAGCTAAACTGATGCACGTTCCCTTCTTCATCGGTTGATGAATATATTTTTGAAAAAAAAAGTAAAGAAACCATATCATTAATATGTCTCACAGCCATTGGTTAAAAGAAGCTACTCTCTCGTAAAGATGGTTAAAACGTGTTTTCAGGTTTTAAGTTTTCTTTTTTTTTTTTTTCATTTTCTTCTTAATTTTTAACGATTGTTGTGCAGGTGTATGCAATAAGATCAGACGTATATTCGATAAAAATAGCACACCATATTCGATGATCTTATAATAGAAATGAATAAGTTTTGTATAACACACAGTGAAAAACAAAACCTTTCTGATTTTAAAGGAAAAAGAAGAAAAAAATTCATTTAGAAGAGGTGCATATTCTTTACGGTTATAAACATACTGTTTTATTCCGTTAAAACACCGTCTCTTTTTTGTTATTTTATGTATTGAAAATAGATGTGAGAGAGACCCCCCAAATTAAAAATTTGATTCAAATGTATTGATTGAAATTTATGAAAATAACTTTGATTGCGTTTCAATTTAAAATTGTAAAAATCAATTCATTATCACTACAATTTATTTTTTTTTTTGTGTTCATCCCGAATAAAATAAATGGGAACGTAACTTATTTTAGTGTTTCTATATATGAAATGGTTTTGTAACAGACAACTAGAAACATTAAAATTTATATCTGGGTTACAAAATTTATTGCTAAGAAATCAAATACAGAAATTTTTTTAATATCACACATTAAATGTGAATTAAAAAAACATGTTTTATTTCCAAATCATTCAACAGATTGATTATTAATTTTCCTTAGAAATAAAACAAACGAGAGGAAAAATTATTTAATAAAATTATTATTTATTTTGATATATTACAGACTTGTAAGCTGTGCAACAAGGGTTTTGCAAATGTCTATAGACTACAAAGGCATATGATAAGCCATGACGAGTCAGCGCTGTTGCGTAAATTTAAATGTAATGACTGCGATAAAGCATTTAAGTTTAAACATCATTTGAAGGAACACGTTAGAATTCATTCAGGTAATTGAAGAAATACATATTTTAAAAGAATAGAATGTTATTAATTAATTGTAATTTAATTCTTGAACAGGTGAAAAACCATTTGGTTGTAAAAATTGTGGCAAACGTTTTTCACATTCCGGTTCATATTCAAGTCATATGACATCCAAAAAATGTATTAGTATGATGCAAAAATTTAATAATCAACGTAATGGTGGTCCAACTAAATTGGACACAGCAATTGGATCGTTAAAGGGTACCACAAATAATAATTTTGATTTAACGGCTTCAAATTTATTACAATCACAGTTATCGAATACCCATCGAAACAGTGGATCGATGCTGAATACAAACCAATTGAATAATAATGGATCAATAATGCCAATGCTTAAGTATACAAATGATGCAATGAATGCTGCCATATTGGCATTACAAAATTCATTTTATTCAATGGCACCGTTAGAGGCCCATAATTTCTTACCACCATTTATGACGCCACGATTCTTTGAAACACCACATACATCGATTGCAACAAAACAAATTGATAATAAAAATGATGAACCACGTCATCATCATTTACATTTAGATCCTGAAGATATGATCGAAGAAGTTGTCGAAGATGTTGTCGAAGATAATGCTAACAATAATATGGATGTATCGAGTGTAAAAATTGAAAAACATGATCACGACATGCGTTCCTCGATTGATTCCGATGAGAAATCAAGGGGCCATGATGATATCATAGTTAAATATGAAAAAATGGATGAAGATGATAACACTGATATGGATATGAAGAGTAAAGAGTTAAGGTGCACTTATTGTAATACAAAATTTAATCATCAAACAGAATTAGTTCAACATGAAAAAGTTTTATGTGCAATGCTACCAAAACCAGAGAATTACATTCCAACAAAGATAGTAACGGAACAAAGTTTACCCTCTGTGTTTGCATACAATCAATTGGTATCGAGCAGTGAAGATGATGGTGATGATAGTATGAAAATGTCTGGTGATCAAGAACGTAAAGTACGTGTACGTACAGCAATATCAGAAGAACAACAAAACTATTTAAAAGAACATTATAAATTAAATCCGCGACCGAATCGTGAGGAGTTCCGTACCATTGCTGAACAATTGATGCTAGATGCACGTGTTGTTCAAGTATGGTTCCAAAATAATCGATCTCGTGAACGTAAACTAAATAATGGTAATGGTTCATCAAAACCGTTTGTACCAAGTCAACCGATCCAAATAAAAAATTCATCAAGTGCTTCACCAAAACCGATAACAACAGATCAACCATTGGACTTATCTGTAAAACGAGGCGACATTGGTAGTACTTTAACCGAGTCAATTGAAAAATCATTGGCACGAAATGCTGGCCTTTTTGCACTAGAAAAAGCAATCAATTTTAGTCGAAAGTCTTCATTAAGTCCTTCGTCAAACCAAGAAACAAATTCACTTAGTTCAATGCTTCATCACAATGAATTTTTCCAACGTCAATCAGTATCACCGCAAGAAGCAATGCAAGCACCGCTAGCTGTTGCTTGTGGCTTAATGCGAAATCCACCGTTCAGTTTAAATACAGAATTGAATAGAAATACGTTACTCGGAATGAAAACTGATAGTATTAGTCCGAATTCAGAGAAACGTTGGCGAGGTGATGAATCTCGCAGTTCAATGGAAGATGATACGCAATTCTCACGTGCCTCGAAACGTAACATACTGTCAACCAGTGGACCATCGAAAAAGGACTCTGAAGGCGAAGGACAATTTGTGTGTGATCAATGTGATAAAGCATTCAGTAAGCAAAGTTCCTTGGCTCGTCACAAATATGAACATTCAGGTAAATACATTAAAATTTAATATTGTCCAAGACCAGTAAATAATAATTTAATTTTTATTTTTATTTATTTTCATTGAACAGGGCAAAGACCATACCAATGTGCCGATTGTCCAAAAGCATTTAAGCATAAGCATCATCTGACTGAACATAAACGTCTACACAGCGGTGAAAAACCATTCCAGTGTTGTAAATGTTTGAAACGGTTTTCGCATAGTGGTTCATACAGTCAACACATGAATCAT
Source organism: Coboldia fuscipes (assembly GCA_001014335.1). Classification (NCBI taxonomy): domain Eukaryota; kingdom Metazoa; phylum Arthropoda; class Insecta; order Diptera; family Scatopsidae; genus Coboldia; species Coboldia fuscipes. The sequence goes on along the minus strand of JXOR01000490.1, from coordinate 17,723 downwards.
AGATACTCTTACTGTAAACCATACAGAGAGTAAATTCAATTACTCACCAATGTATGATTCTCATTAAATGATGACATTTAATTGAATACAACCCATACCCCGGATTTCGGCTATAGCAGACATAAATTGATAGCGAATTATATGAATAGAGTATGTGATTAATAAGTACATAAATGCGTAACGAAGATTATACTGTGTACTTAAAAAATGGAGTTGAATCCTTTTTTTGAAAGAACTATTTAATATCCGTTTCACCGATTCAAATGTTATTTAAATTTATTTGAATTCATTTTGTTTATAATACTATTCATTTCAATAATATTCTTTTCTTTTTTGGTCCATGTAAAAGAGCCTAGAGAGAACAGAAGTAGATTAATATGAAATATTGAAACTATTTATTTAAATTCAATGGATTATTGAAGAAAAAATTAGTATTTTAATATTTTAATTTCACTATTATTCGTTTTTTTTTTCTACATAAAAAACAAAAATATTTTGAATTAAATTTATATATGAAATTCAATATAATAATTATAGTATAACGATCATACATGCATTCGAAGGATTTAAATATTAATTATTCATTAAATAGACATTAATTAGCTATTAATGATACTGTGTATGTATAAAGCAAATGAAATAATAAGAATATATTTCGTCCTTTCCACATTGAATTCTATTGTTGCCATAAATATGTAGGTCAATATATATTAAAGAAAAAAAAAATATTGAGACAATTATGAATTAAGAATTAAATTTTGTTTTTTTGAGAAAATGTGAATTGAATTTTATAACTTAATCTTGATGATGGATTTTATTATTTGTTTAAGTATTAAAATTCAATGGTGACATTTGAGAATATTACCCAGTTAAATGATAAATGACATCTTGCATTTTTTGTTCAGCACCACTTTAATAATAAATCTTATGATTTCATAACATTTCATAAGAAGACATTAATAAACGGTGGTGAGAAAACTGATGTTCTCTCCTATATTGTACCTGTAAAATACTCAATAGACTACAATGCATTAAAGAAAAATCAACATGAAAATATTTAAAATTGAATTCAAATCATTTGTTATTTTCTTATTAACATATGTTTCGGTATTAAAGATTCGATTGAATATAACAAAAAAGCAAAATTTAAGAAATCAACTAATAAAAGCCAGGCTGGGCTTGAGCAATTTTCTCAAATAAAAATGAACAAAATTTTAAATTTCCCATTCGAATTAGACAATGTTGTATAATAATAATACGATGGATTGATTTAAATACAAAAGTGGTACATAAAATATAAATGAAAATATTAGTTATAAAAGAAAAAAGAAAATTTTAAAGATAAAATACCCAATGGATTACAATCTTTACACTTTATGTAATTAGTAATTTAATTTAAGAAATGCCGATTAATACCCAAAGTGCTATTATTATAACGGTATTATTATGAATATTTATATAAATGATAAAATGCCAAAAAATTTTACTTATGGGATTTAAGGATTATTAATTTAGACGATTTTCTTCAGTTCCACGTTAAGAATAATACACAACGATTATATTAAACAAAAGAATTCTATTATTATAATTATATTAACTATTGAAACAAAATAATTTTTTTTCTTACCTAAACTATGTACATATTACATTAATTCTAGATGTACATTAAATTCAGTTAATTGCATTAATACACAAATGCATTATATTATGGATAAAAAAAAATTAAAATCATTCAAATGAACTAAAAGAAAGTAAAGTAAATTTAAATAAATTAATGCAAAAAGTATAAAAGTAAACAAAACATAAATTTATATTTCTCATGTTATCTCCCTTTTGAATAATGGAAAAAGTGTCTTTTTTAGAAACATTTAAAATGATTGTTTTCACAATTTTTTTCTTCATCGAATAAAAATTTATCGTTGAAGAAAATGAAAAATAAAACTTATAATTCTTTAAAATTTAAATAGAAAAAAAAACACAGCAAAAAAAAAAGAAGAAGATAAAGATTTTATCATATAAATAAATTATAAATTATGATAATATTGAATAGCTTGTGGGTTGGTGGGTGTTTTATTGGGTACTCGCAATTGAAAAGAGAACACAAAATGAAAAGAAATAATACACAGACAATAACTAACTAAATATAATCAACTCCTTTTTGCTCGTCAAGTTAATCACAATAAATGAAAAAAAAAATCATTAATTTGAATAAAGTAAAATTCTTAATAAAAATTTAAACCAAAAAAAAAATAAAAGAATTAAGATAATTCTATGATAAAGAAAAAAATATGTAGGTAAATGGTATAGCATACTTAACTGTAAATACATAAGAAACCATGATGATAGTTAAAATGAAACGGAATAAATAACATTAGACTTGCATTTTTGATCTAAGAAAATAAATCGACCGTTTAAGCATTGAATTATAGTTTTCTGTTTTTCCATTATTTAATGATCATTGCAATTTATGATACGTGAATTAGGTAAAATTTTATGAAGATGAAATAATAAAACATTAAGAACTCAACATAAGAAAAACCAACTAAAGATAATTAAACGAGTACGATAATTCTTTGTTAAAACAAAAGTTTTTTAAAATAGAAAATTAATTCTAAAATTTATATTTTATTCTTCAAATGAATTTAGTCAATGTCTTTTTAAGAAGGTTTCTCCACAACGAACACGATATGCATACGCCAATGACTATCACACTATTTCAATGAACAGAAATACCAAAAAAGATAACATTAATGAAATACACTAAGTTTATGTTAATTATTATTTAATTGAAGTTTTTGCGTTACTTTCATTTGTTTAATTCCATTCTTTTATCCTCCTATTAAGGTAATCATTATAAGATGTTATTCTCTTTTTATTTTTTATGTATATTATTTTTCGTTTTTTTTTTTTTTTATTTTAAATCAACTTATCATTTCAATTATTCAAATTCATTTCATGTAACTATAAAAATGAATTGATAGAAGCTAGAAATCCAAAGATGAAGTACCATTTAATAAAAAAATAATTATCTTCCAAAAGAATAAAAACGTTGAATTAAAAATGAAGATTTAGTATTTAAATTTTTTTTATTTTAAATAGATAATTATAAGATATTTTCAGTATAATTATGTATTCATATTTTCTGAATTCTTAAGAATTATTATGATTAAATAAACTAAAATACATTATAATATGATTTGTTTTAAACACTATTCCTTTATTACAGTGATTCTATGTATTGTACCTGCAAGTCATAAAAAATTCCTGGGATCAATTTAAGTTTAATGAAACGAATTCTCATAGTCAATTCTAATTATATTAAATCTGTAATCCGCAAAATACTCTCACTTACACTATACTTAATATCAGATCTTAAATCAAATTACATTTTCAGTAGACATTTAATTATTCATTTCAACGTCTCCATCATCATCTTCATAGTCTGTATGGTCAATGGATTTCTTGTGTAAATATGGTCGTTTTACCATTGCTTCTGTTGGATTTGGGGCTACATCACCGCCATGATGTAATAACGTATTCCGGTAAGTGATTAACGGCTGCCAATCATCTGAGGCAACAGAACTACCCGGTATCTTAATCCGACGATCAAGAAATTCTAATATGAATTTCTTATCTTGCCGCAACAGTTTATTAACAAACTCGTTTGCAATCTCGAAATACGATATATTTGGTGGTGCCACATAACTAGCTGCAATTGAATCCGTTTGAACTGATTTCATTACAAACAGAATTGCGCTACGATGAAACGGTATTATTGCTTCACGATTTTTAATTGCATCCAAACCAAAACTTAATGCAAATCGTTTTGCTAATTCCTTGAGATCATTAAATTCTGATTGTGTACGATGTTGGGCAGTCACAATACCACCACAACGCTGCTGGAAATCAGTAAAGCATCGTATTAATGCTAAACTCATTACCATAGCGCAACTAACTTTATTAATCTCTCTGGTTTTGGCCACAGTCATTTTAATTATGTCACCATAATCGTTATAATACTGAAATTAAATACAATTGGAAAATTAAAATATCCTGAAATCATAATAATTTATTATCTTACCTTAACATAATGGCGAAAAATGTCTGCAGCATATTGAATTGAAATAGCATTGTAAATTATAAGTTTGGCATAAGCTGCTAAATAACTTCGTCGTTTATGAAGCTTCTCAATTTTTCGAAACTCGTCTAGAGCCTCTTGATTATTGCTAGCTGCTATCACGTTTACTTGAACGAATTTGAGCAAAACTTCAATTTGATCAGCAATCGGTTCAAATGTTACTTTTTGTTCAGTGTGCGGTGAAAAGAGTAGCATCAGATCACATGTTGCTGTATAACATTCGGATTGAATTTGTTCATCCACTCCGTTGGTACCAATTATGCAAAAGCATGTATATAAAAAGTCATTTAATTGACGACGAATATCAGATGGATTATACCCAGGTACACCAAATTCTAATTGCTGACGTTGCCAATTAAGCAGATCATAACAAATGGTTACCGATGAAATAAGTGCATTGATTGGTACCAATATATAAGATGTACTGGCGCCCATAAAATAATTTTTATAATCCCTGAGATCATTAAATATAGAATCAAATAGATTCCAAGCACTCATATTATGGCATGACACAAGAACGGCAATTTTCTTTAAGCTCAATTCCAAATTGAATACTTGTTCGGCATCAGGTTGCTCTTGTGAAGCAACTGTTGTACGCCATACATCAATTGCTTCACGATAATTATTCACTGCTTGATCAATAATATTGGTACGGCCTCCATCACATTTTGTATAGACTGAACTATCATCTCGGCATAAATGCTGTAATGTTCTGGTGCACGTTTCCAAAACATCCGAATCGGTTGATGTGGTCATAAAGTATGCAATTTTATCCAATAAAGCTTTCAAATGCTACAAGTTACAAATTGATATATAAAACATACCCCATATTCAAATATTTATTTACTTACCGCCTCTTGTCTGGTTGTGGTATAAATTTGAAGATCAAAATATTGAGGAATCGATAAAAGATTCGCTAACTTCTCATGGTCTCCGGCGAATGTATCTAATAATTTCAAAATAGCCGGAATGAAATGCTCTGTCATTTGATGTTTATCATCTTTAACTTGTTTCACATCTTTGGCAGAGAGATTCTAAAATGAAGGAAAACAATACATATAACAAATTATTTTCATATCGTTCATTTAGTAAACTTACCACTTTTCGATTTGATGATCTTCCGACTGGTGCTTCACCAGTTGCACTTTGTTTCACTGCACAAACCATAATTTCAATAAGTGATGATTCTTGTTTATTATCGAGTGCTTCTTCGCTAGGGCCAGGTTCCTCCAACAATAAATCTGTCATACATTCCCAATCTTTTACCATTGCGTTATTATCAATAAAAGAATCCACTAAATAAGCAGCATGTTCATGAAGTTCACTTTCGATGAAGAATTGAACCAAATCACGAATGAGTGGTGTATTTGGAAGACGTCTCTTTCCTCTTGATGTATATTGAATTCCCATTTCTCCTTGATCTTGTAAATGGAACAATCTGATGTTAAGAAACTCAGCGGCTGCTTGCGCTACACCTCGATACGAGGAATACACCAATTCGTACACAAACTCACAATCTTTATCAGTTAAAATATCTGGATGCATTCTAAAATAATTCAAATCAATATCTATTGTCTCATAAAATTCATTCTTACTCACTTCAAAATATTTATGACCAATTTAACGGCGTGTACTGACACCTCATACTCTTTATCCAAAGTCATATTAATAATTCGGTCCTTGAATTTGCTGGTGAACAATTCCAATTTCGCTTTGAATTGTTCATTTTCATAGAGTGGCAACAAAGCTTGGATGCATCGCAATCGTACTTCACCAATTTTATCGTGTAACGTCCAACCAATATACTTGAGGTAACTGTCGTCGAGAAAATTCTGTGAAAATTTACTCATCCAATGCCCAATCTCAGTCATACAGATCGCCCGAATATCATACAACGTATCTCGATATCGATGAACAAATACCGATTTAAACATATATGTTAACATGTTTTTTATCTCGTCCATGTTATCCTCTAAACCCGTTTGTCGTTGAGTTAATTCAACCATACGCGGATTCTGTTTATCGCCACCTTTCATTTTCTCTGTTTCAATTTGACGAACAATATTGTCGTAATTAACTCCGACTAGCAGAGCAACATCAACTAATGCCGTCATTAATTTCATAGCAGCTAAAGTTGCAGTGTGACGGAATGCACGTACCTAAAATCATCGGGATTATAAGAAGTCTTTCCTAAAAGAATGGATGAAAACAAACCTGGGAATCCGATAGACCAGTAAGAAGAGATATAAGATTATCCACTAAATATTGATCATAAATAATCGAATATTGACATTGGCGCACCAACGTTTGGACGAACTCTGTAAAACTGATTTTGAATTTCTTCCACTGTGCTCCACTCATTATCAACGGATATTCTCCAGAATCTTCAGCAAACTCTTCTGTCATGGTCCGGATAATATCGGTGTATTCCATGTTGGCTTGCATTTGTTGAGTGATTCGTCCCTTACATCCACTGGCATTTATGAAGAACTGCATGAGTGCAATCATAGCTGGTGTTCGATCTTGCTTATAACTCTCAATCCAATTATCGACTATTGCACTTATACTATGCTTCGAGTTGCGAACAATATAGTATAGACTAGTTTCATCTTGGGTTACATCTCGTTCCGGTCGCCCATCATTTTCTGAAGATGGTAATTGCACTGGAGCAGCATACTCTCTGTGTGTTACCCGTGGTTGGTGTTGTTGATGAGATGGATATATATTTTGATAAGCATTAGCATTGGCACCAGCTGCACCAGCAGCTTTCTTATTAAGGCGACGTTTTCGAATAACAGGTTCAATTTCATCTTCCTCATCGTCTATTATTGGCGGCTTATCACGTACACCACCCCTTGCTCTAAGACGAGTCATCCGACCGACAGGCGCACTATCACCTGGTTCATCATCATTATCATCATGACTAAAACATATATTTAATAATTTATTTGACTGAAATAACTATAAAATAAAGAAATAATTAATAATTTCCTTACCTGACGCCAAACAACTGGGGCGGATCATCCATTTTAATCATCTTCCCTCCTCTTCGATTCATCTTGATTTATTTCTATTTAATCAACACGTGTATTCTATAACAATATTCACGTTTCAATCAAATATATTTAATTAGATATTTAAAACAACAAATTATTTTCGCGGGTTTTTTTTCAATTTTCAGATTTCTGATTTTTTTTTGTATTTGTTTGTAAACAATTTGATCAACGCAGCGCTGTCAGACATAATTCAAATATGTACTAAATTTACAAAATGTACTAGATTTACATATCCCTCCATTATTTAAACGTAAATTTTTAAAAAATTAAGAAATTCCCTATAATGTTCTTCCAAACCAGATTGAAATCCATTGGATCAAATTATTCACTTATTCAATAAGAAAACAGTAATTTATTTATTCTGAAAGTCTTTACATTTATTCCAATATTTTTAAGAACAAGCCTTATCGTTTAGTCTACACCACTTTGGTGCCAATGGAGATGCATCTAAACCTAAATTAACCAGTCTTTCACGATGTCTGTACATCCTAGATTCAACAAAGGAGACCGGAACATTTGAATTTGTCCAAAGTCTTTCGGCTGCGGCTGCTGTTCGAGGCCATACTCTGGAATCTATAAAAAAACAATCGTCACCAAGTTGTTACTTTCCTATAAATTATCGCACAAATGGAAATAATTACCTAAGTTCGTATCGTCAATTAGTTCAGACCACATGCAAGTTTCACCTCCAAGCACCTTATCACCATGAGGTAAAATATTACTGTATACTTTACGCCAATCATAGAATTTGGTATTACCCCAAAATCCATGATCTAAATACCAAGAATTTTTAGTTGACACAATTATTTTATATCCTAATTCCATTAATTTTGTAGGTAATGGATTGTCACTCTCCACCCATGTCTGTATTACATATCTGTAATTCATAATTAAAAGGTTATTGTGCATTAAATAAAAAATTTAATACAAAATTCAACTAAATACCTATTTGGTTGCAAATAATTAGTTATCGTATCCGGATTTGTCAACTTACTAGACCACAAAATAACGGGCGATGGTTGCTTGAACTCATCACGACTTTTAAAACTACGGCCCTTGACTTCATCCCAAAGCGATAATACGGTCGTCTAAAAATTTAAAAACACTACCATCAATTGTATATGATTGATTCATGTATAAAATTTTACTTGAAATTCCGCCCACAACTGAAGCATATCTTGGGTACCAGTTCCTCGACCTTGACGATATAATAGATCAACAATCTCTGGAATTGATTCCCAGCATGGAAAAAATACCTGCAATTACTCGTGTTAACAATCATTTGACATATTGTAAGTCATTAATAATATCACCTCATCACCGCCCATGTGAAGTGTTTCTTCGTCTGGTATATACTGAGCAAGTTCTTTATACACTTGTCGTAGCACCGTATAAAGTGCAGGATTAGCTGGATTAAATTGACCACATGGAGGCTGAATGCAAAAGCTTCTCCACGGCTGAACATTTGTACACACTGTTAAATTACCCATATTATACAGTGGACCCCATTGCCAGCCATTACCAGCATGTGCTGGTGCATCTAATTCAAGTAATACCCGGATTCCTCGTTGTCTGGCATATTCAATTACATCCCGTATCTCTTGTGATGAATAAACATTCTTTGACGAATACGCTCCATATCTATACATAATTGATTAACTAATATTCTAATAATTCAATGAATTAATGTATACTTACTCTGTTAATTGTGGTATCGACTTTATTTCAATTGGAAAACTCTGTGAATCAGTTGCATGCCAATGAAATACATTAAGTTTACATGATGCCATACCATCCAATGTTTGATAAATTTTTTTAAGTGATATAAAATTACGTGCGGTGTCTAAAAGTAATCCGCGATGGGTATAGCTTGGTTTATCTTTTATAAATGCTGTACCGACCATTATTAACCCAGAACTAAAATAACAAAACCGGATTACCAACAATTAATAATCGATTCAATTATTTTATTTTGTCATTATAATTTACCTATTTGTAGATTTCGATTGATAATGGGTTAATAACTGACTTAATGTTTCTAATCCATGACGTGCGCCGTACATGGTGGCACCAATGATATCAACATTTATTATATTTTGATCATTTGTAACCGTTAGATTATAACTTTCATCAGTGCCCCAGAATAATTCTGTAGCTTGCGATTTTACGTGAATTACGACATTCACATTGAACTCCGATGCCATATTGCAATTTACACCACAATCATTTTTTATATTTTGTTGGAAAATTTTTACTGCATTTTTTAAGAATTTACGAGTAGAATCTGGAGTACGATCGATCTCAAAGCTAATGATAATAGTAATTTACATTTAATTGTGTTTTGATTAAAATTTTTTAATTAATTCTCACTTGAATGATAGTGGGTTGGTGGGTATTAATTTACTTTGGATAACCACACTGCCGGTTGGTTGGGGCCAAAGTGCACCATATCTGCCACATACTAGACGACAAATATTCTGGGTTTCATATACTCCATCCCAATTATTCCTTTGTGAATCCCTAACTTGTACACATTTACTATTAGACACACATTCCCATGGATCTTCCCATTTGGCTTTCCTGTATCATATCACAAAAATGTCACTTCCCGACACAACAATTAACTAACGTCAATTTACTTACTGTTCTATTGTAGTCACATAACTTAAAATTCCAACATAATAACAAATTGAAATGAACTTTATCATCTTTGTATGGGATCCAGTTAATTAAAAATTATTTAATGGAACCTAGACGCGTAATTAAATGTAATTTGTACTATAGCTATAGGAGCACCAACAGCAACTGTAATTTAGTTCTTTAATTCATTTGCAGTAATTCTGTAATCCTTAGAATTAATATTGTTTGCATATCGTTTATTCTATTGTTATAATCCTATTAAAATTAACGTCGTAATTATCGTGCGAAACCTTAAAATAATGAGTCCGTAAAATAATACTTTTAAACTGTTGAATATAAATATTTGTCGAATTCACGCTGTGCACTATTTGTTGGTTTAATGTTTGGATAATATATAAATATTAACTGACTATTTATCACATAAATGCTGTAAATTAACGCATAATTATAACTTCAATTATATCAAAACATTTAAACAGATAACAAATGGAAGGTTCAATCGTTATGAACACTCTGTGTAAGGAAAACGGAAATCACACAAAAAAACAAAGAGTAAGCATTCTAAATAAAATTGCTATGCTAATGAATTCATAACTTCTGTATAATTCAATTATTAATAATTTAAATGATCAAATTAATTGTGTAGTATGTCAACATTATTGACAATAAATAACGAATAAATTATCCATATACGATTAATTCATATGATTGATCTAATTATATATCGTGATCGATAGAGTATCGTGATCATTCTATAATTTTTTCAAACAACAATTTCTTTTCATTCCTAATCTCATTATAATATACCTGTTTTAAAGGTTATTAACATCATATCGGCTGCTCATTTGACTTCTGATTAGAGTTAATGAGTAAATGCCGAACAATTATTTTTTATTTGCTTATTTTTATTACATCAAATTGATATGAAGAATTATCGTTATCTCTTTTACATACAAATACCAATCAGGCGCTAATATTTAATATCGAAAGTTTATAGCAAATTCATATTAGGAATTCAATAATGATAAGATATTTTAAATCGTCACGGATTATACAAATAAAAATTGCATATTCCTCCTAACTTATTTCTTATTTCGTATTTATAAGAATATTTAAGGTGATATTATTTTTATTTTTAATATAATAGGGCAGACCCGTTAGTATTTTATATGTGTGTATGGATAAAATTAGATTTTTTGCCTTTCACTTAAGATTTTTTCACAAAACCATTCAAATTCAGCATCATGAAACTGCAAATTTAGATTATGAAACAGAAATAATATTACCTAACTAGGTAAATCAAAGAAAACTGCAATAATAAATCTTCATATTTAATAGAAACTAACAAAAGAAATGTGAAAAAAAAATTGCGATAATTTAATCCGTCTAAAGCCTCTTCCAAGAGATTCACAATAAATAACTTGCACGTCTCTCTTTGTTCGATCGCACAACACAACTAAATTACAAATCATGAATGAAAAATTTGTAAAGTAAAAACTGGCTTGTCGAGAATATAATCTCCGTGTGTTGGGTAGTAGTATTGAACTTAACCGAAATTGTTTTCACTAATAATAAAACGAGTAAGTATAGAACCAGAATCTGTTGTGTATTGCTTCAGTCATACACTTTACATGTGTAAATAAAACTCTTCAAGGGTCAAGTAATAAAAACATTGAACATGAAACTATTGACAAATATCTTATTAAATTAAGTCTGGTATTTTATTATTCATATTAAATCTAATAATCATGGTATCGATCAATGCAATTAATTTGCTTCAATTTCACCCAAATACAAACTTTTATCACTCGAACCGGATAATATGATCGGTTCTTTTGGATGAAAGTCAACATCGTTTACACTGCCATTGTGTCCTGGTAATTTATATAAAATACGGCGTGAAGTTGTATCCCATATGTAAACAGAACGATCAGATGAACCAGCACTAATTTTTTGTCCGTCAGGAGACCAAGCACATCGTAATAGATTCTTTTCAAAATTATGTTGATGTCCATTGAATATCTTTACGCAACGATCCGCTGGCGCATATGGCCTAATGTCCCAAATCCTCAAAGTACTATCCATTGAGTTTGTTAACACATATGAACCATCTGGTGATAATGACACGCCTGTAATTGTGTCTGTGTGTCCTCGTAATTTATAAAGTATTTCATTTTTTCTTACATCCCAAACTTTAAGTTCATTATCAATACCACCCGTTATAATTTGATCACCAGTATCATTGAAACATACAGCCGTTGCTTGATAAGTATTGTCAAGTGAGTGTATTGATGTTTTCTTCCTTGAATCCCAGTATCTAATTGTATTATCATCGGACCCAGATACAATCATCTGTTCACCACGACGTGTTACATGACATGAATTTACAAATTCTGTGTGACCACGTAATTTGCGTACTCTCTGACCAGTGTAAACATCCCATATAGAGAGTGTTTTATCCGTGGAACAAGTGTACAAATAGGCTCCGTCAGTGGAGAAATGAGTTTCCATTATAGCGCCAGTATGGCCGGTCATAACACTTACATTGTTACAATCACCGTAAACTTCCCACATTACTGAAGATATGTTGATATTAGTTAATAACAATATGTGCAAAATGCATTGAAGACACTTACAGATTTGCCGGTCAAATCCAGCTGACACCAGAAACTCTCCTTGTGGGTGAAATTCACATGTGTAAATCTCACCAGGATGGCCTTCTAATAACATAATAGCAGATGACAAACCGGAAGTTCTTTGAATTCCCTGAAAAGTTAAGAAATAATCGGTTTAGTTGTATTGTTTACAAGTGTTGATAGAGATGTGCTAACCGCTTCCAGTAGTGCCTTATCTTTCAAGGTATATCCCACCAAATCTTGTTTTGTGCGTTTCGCATCTTGCACTACTACGAGACTATCAATTGGTCTCTTCGCCATAATTTCTAAAGTTTAGTATTATTTAATGAATCTGATAATTGAAAGCAACTTCAGAAGCTGAAATTGAGAAAACGTTTGATTCAGTCTTGTAAACAAAATGATGCGGTTATGTTTCAAATATCAATCAGTGAATTTGACAGCTCAATTCATATTGGGACAGCAAATGCGGGTATTTAAAAATTATGGCCGTCATCGATAAATAGATCCAAAATATTCCAAAATGGTGTATGAACAGAATGATTAAAAATATTAATCAAATGATTAAAAATATTGAAGGGAGACGTAGCAACATCAAGTTTGGAAACCACTGCTATACACCATTAATTACACCGCAATTATCGAAGATGGTTATGGTGTACACCAGGGATGTCAAACTCATCGGAACACTTGGGCCAAATTCGGCGGACCGAAAAAAAAAGGTCTCATCATTTATCCAACGGGATAACTTACTTACGCGGGATTTAATTTTGCGTACTTAGCAGTTGCACATTTATTTTTTTGTCGTCGATTTTTTATTATTTGATACACCTATCCCCCGATTTACACGGTAGATACGTTCCTGAGAAAAACGTGTAAATCAAAAATTAAAAATATTCAAGTCAAAACCGTGTAAATCGAAAAGCTTGCAGAAAATGCATAATTTTGCTATTTAACAGTTGTGATTTTTTTCAATATTTTTAGGGGTACACAGAAATAAAAATAAAATACATTGACAGGTTAAAATATATAATATATTACGGAAACAGAAATATTGAAGCAGAAATATTTACATTCTGAGAGGTAGCAGCGATTTATGTCACGTTGGAATCGTAAAGCCCTTTCAAAAGCGAAAATGTGTAAAACAAGTACTGTGTAAATCGGGAGATAGGTGTATTTTATTAATTGCCGATATATTGGCCACGTGCCGCGAGTTTGACATTCCTGGTGTACACCATTTGCTGGTTCTATTTATCGAAAACGGCCTATGTTACTCAATAAAAGTGATTGGGAAGAAAAATAAAATCGAAACAAAAATTAATTAACCAGATTCGAGTGACAACGTTCGTGCAGTATAGACGTCCAAATAGTTGCTTGCATATTTATAAAATAAAATTTATTGAATTATTATTTTCAGTCAAATTTTTGTTTTTGTTTTTTTCCCTGTTTTCTGTTTCATTGAAACTTTTCAATTCTTCAAATCAATTTTGTTTATCTGATTTGTGTTTCATTAATACTTTTCCCTTGGAATGATTAAAAAATTTTGGGAGAAATCCTCCACTTCGAAAAAGTGTCTCCGTTCATGAGAAACAAATTTATCACCTCTAATGTCGGTGAAATAAATGCATTTAAAAAAATGGCAATTGATGAAACGACCGACAGATCGAAATATTCAATACTGGCCTTTGTTATTCGTCTATTCCGTAATGGTACATATATAATTTGAATTTGAAGTAACATTTGATTATGCTCCCTAATCATCATGTCATTTTACAGGTGAAATCCATGATTTATTTGTTGGATTACGGGAAATTGCAATCACAAATGCTGTTGCAATCAAAAATGCAGTATTAGACTTAATCGGTATATATAAAGGAATATAAGATTATGATTTTACATTTAAATTTGTTTCATTTAAATTCTATAGAAAAATATGGACTGAATAAAAATAAACTAATTGCACTAGCAACAGATAACTGCAGTGTAATGATAGGTCGTAGAGGTGGTGTCTGTTTGTTACTGCAAAATGAAATAAAACATTTATTTCAAGCTGGGTGTGTGTGCCATAAATTACACTTATCGTGTAAGCACGCCATCCAGGAGACAATGCCGGATATTGACGAATTCATTCAAGTATTATCTTGCCATTTCCGTAATAGTGCTGCGAGACAAAATAGACTAAAAAATATTCAAACAACATTAAAAATACCAAAACTTAAATTAATACCATTCTCGACAACACGTTGGTTGCAAAGACTGGTAAGTACTACATACATGAAAAGAAAATTACAATTTATCTTAATAATATTATTATACTCACATATCTATTATGTGAAGAAGAGCATCAATAGAATTATACAGCAATGGGATGCTTTAATTGTGTATTTTACAAGTCCATCCCCTTTTAGAGAAAATATTAATTACACAATTATTAAAGACCGCATAACGATGCCGCAATACATTGCACACTTTAGATTTTTAAGCGAGATATTACAACTGACCAATGCTGCAAATATTGAACTCCAAAGCAGTAAACTAAAAATACACAGACTAGGAGATATTATTATTAATCTATTGAGACAATTATTATCGTAAGTATAGTACATATTTATATGGAGCTAAATATATTATTATAGTAAAAATGATTATTTAAGTAAAATTCTTGATATGGACTATTTAAACAATATTGACGTGTCACGATATGATCTCAATAGTCCTGAGTTTCGGAGAAATAAAAAATTATATTATGACGAGGTGGCTATTGGACCAATAAACAATATAAATGACGACGGTAGACTGAAATTTTCGGTACAAAATAACTGTACCGAATTTATTATCAGACTATGTCAAGAAATTCAAGAACGAATTGATTGCTCAAATCAAATTTTTAAAATATTCCGAACCGAGTATTGTAATGAGCAATGAGGAAATAAATTTTAAACCAATGCAATTAGTCTTTGGGGATTTGGAAAATATGACTGTGATAGAAAATGAGTATAGATTATTGAGAGAAAGTCATTTTCCATATATACATCGAGACAAGGAAATTAATGAGTTTTGGCTTCAAATAAAATTATGCACTGACGAAAATAATGTACCTCTGTTTAAAAATTTGTCCAGATTTGTCCTCGGTATATTGACGATACCGCATTCCACGGCTAATGTGGAGGGAATTTTTAAAAACAATAATTTAAATAAAACGCATCTAAGAAATGCTCTAACGCCACGGACATGCAATAACCTACTGTTGTTTAAGGAGTACATCCGACGAGAGGCTGGGACAACGACTGAATTGAATCCTTCTCCCGACTTTCTAAAATAAATTGTAAGTGAAATTTAAATAACAGAGAAAAATAATTTACCTTGTTTTTTAATTAATTATAGGGGCAAGGGCAAAAAGTTTGTTTCCGCCCGGGATCGAACCGGGGACCTTTTGCGTGTAAAGCAAATATGATAACCACTACATCACGGAAACGAGGGAATCCACAGTTCCTAATTGAAGAAATCTCGCTCGCTTTTGGGTATTTCATACTGCCGTCGTGTTCAAATAGTAGTTAAAATTATTTTTCAAAGTAAGATATTCGTGTAAGAGTAAAATACGTGTTTCGAGATATTCGCATTTTAGTGTTGTTGTCTATAACTTTTTAGACTTTTGAGTGTTCCAAATTAAAAGAACTAACCAACTGTGCAAAAAAATTAAGAAAAAATTAATAACAACCGATGTAACAAAAACCAAATGTTACATCTTTCTAACGAATTCCGATTTGTAAGTTACATTCTTTTATAAAATTACTGTAGTATTCAAGTCATGTTATTCATTCCGTGATCTTTTTTATACTTTCAACATAAATAGTATAATTTTTATGTTAATTATGTAAACTGGTTGATATTGTTTCCGAGTATAAACTCCGAGAACAAAAAAAAATTCCCCCAATGCAGTTTTAATACAAGATTCATACCCTACATCACGGAAATTGTCGATTTTTTGGAGGAAGTCAATATAATACGGAGACTCAGGTGAAAAATTTGATTGAGTTTAAGATTGAAAAAAAGTCTAAATCTGGGATTGAGCCGGGGACTCTTTAGAATCTAAGTGATAATCTAATGAAAGAAAATATTATTGGTATATTGGAGCCGGTCACATATCGTAAGTGTCAAGAATATTGACGCCGCTCGGACCGGAATTTTCAACGCGACGGGAATTCGCGTTTCACGAAAAAATTGATTTTGTTCTAGAGAGCGGCATATAGTTACATATAGATAATAATTTTCTACTTTTCAGATATAAACGTGTCCATATCTATTGTTAGGACATCTAAGGACACCGTTATTATAAATTACAGATATTTAAAGCAAATGAAATGGAGTCAAAAATAGTTAACAATAAAATATAAAATATATAATATAATATATATAAATATTGTGTTTTAATGTACGGTATCCTTAAATTAAAAATTAAATTGAAAATTTTTCAGGTTTCTGCTTCATTCCCTTATTTATATTGGAATAGCGAATAGCGAATAGTGATTTTTACAAGATTTAAATTATTATAATATTTACTAAAGACGAATTAAATTAAGTCATGAATGAATTAAGTGATTCGGATATCGATCCTTCAGCAGGTCCAAGTAGTGCTCCTGATTTTATGTATGCTTTAATTTCAGCATTAGTAGATTAATAAAATTTATAATAAATTTTCTTTTTAAAACAATAACGGTCTTATTAATTCATTTTAAAAGTAAATACATAGGTGCATAATATGTAATTTATGATAAAATTAGTTTAATACTATATGATAGAGTGATTGTGATTGTATGGTAAGTAATTCGTGAAGACATCACGGAAACTGGTTGATATTGTTTCCGAGTATAAACCCCGAGAACAAAAAAAAATCTCCCAGTGCAGTTTTAATACAAGATTCATACCCTACATCACGGAAACTTGTTGGTATTTTCGAGCAAGTCAATATAATACCGCAGAAATTAAAAAAGTCGGTCCAGGACAAGTATAATATTGTTAGAGAACTAAGACTTAATGATCTTAGCAGTATTCTTTAGGTCGCTATCTTGATAAAAAATTTTGTTGGTCGGGGTGATTTGGAACCAATTCTTGGATTCTGGTAGATTTCTCTATAAGATACCAGTGATATTCGTGGCGAGCATCCATATCCAGGGTGATCCATCTGAGCCATCTGAAGGTTGATTCTAGGTTCATCTTACCATAACACCTTGCAATAGATAGATTTGGTTCAGATTA